>ONZH01014029.1:0-260771 GCA_900303285.1 Rhinella marina | reverse complement strand
TGAAGTTTTTATTGATACCATTCTGGGGTGTGTATGACTTTTTGATCACTTTTTATTTAATTTTTTTTTAGAAAAGAAAAGCGACAAAAAACGGCGAATCGCCATTTGGACGCTTTTTTCCGCCACACAATTCGCCTTATTGGAATTTTTTTATTTTATTTTAAAAGTACAGGCGTTTTCGGTCACGGTGATACCCATGATGTCTATATTTATTGTTATTTAGGTATTGATTTTTTCATTATAAGGAAAGGGGGGTGATTTGAACTTTTATATATATATTTTTTTATATATTTTTTTCTGACTATTTTTAAGCTCAAATATGAGCTGATATATTGTGTTTTTTTTTCCCTTTATGAGCAATCAGGGATTTACTAGACTGAGATAAGATTGCTCATTTCTTATCCTGGCCTGCCATCTAGTGGCCAGAATAAGAATTGCACTTTGAAAAAATATGGTGTACAGACACCCCGATTGGCCACTCGGGGCGTCTGTACACCACCCGGAAGCGTATGCTTCCGGGTTCAGACGCATCCTGATGCTGTGATCACGTGTGATCATGGCATCAGAAGGCTCTAGAAGACGCCGCCGATGGCGGTAAGTAGCGGCAAGTCTCTGCTGTTAGAAACAGCAGAGACTTGCCGGACATGACGCGACCGGGCGTCATGTCCCCGCACCGCACATGTATGGCGCTGGTCGCGAAGGGGTTTAAACATCCCAAGAAGCACTGTGCAAGCGATCTTATTGAAATGGAAGGAGTATCAGACCACTGCAAATCTACCAAGACCCGGCCGTCCCTCTAAACTTTCATCTCAAACAAGGAGAAGACTGATCAGAGATGCAGCCAAGAAGCCCATGATCACTCTGGATGAACTGCAGAGATCTACAGCTGAGGTGGGAGAGTCTGTCCATAGGACAACAATCAGTCCAACACTTCACAAATCTGGCCTTTATGGAAGAGTGGCAAGAAGAAAGCCATTTCTCAAAAATATCCATAAAAAGTCTAGTTTACAGTTAGCCACAAGCCACCTGGGAGACACACCAAACATGTGGAAGAAGGTGCTCTGGTCAGATGAAACCAAATTAGAACTTTTTGGAAACAATGCAAAACGATATGTTTGGCGTAAAAGCAACACAGCTCATCACCCTGAACACACCATCCCCACTGTCAAACATGGTGGTGGCAGCATCATGGTTTGGGCCTGCTTTTTATCAGCAGGGACAGGGAAAATGGTTAAAATTGATGGGAAGATGGATGGAGACAAATACAGGACCATTTTGGATGAAAACCTGTTGGAGTCTGCAAAAGACCTGAGACTAGGACGGAGATTTATCTTCCAACAAACAATAATCCCAAACATAAAGCAAAATCTACAATGGAATGGTTAAAAAATAAACGTATCCAGGTCTTAGAATGGCCAAGTCAAAGTCCAGACCTGAATCCAATTGAGAATATGTGGAAAGAGCTGAAAACTGCTGTTCACAAACACTCTCCATCCAACCTCGAAGAGCTCGAGCTGTTTTGCAAGGAAGAATGGGCAAGAATTTCAGTCTCTAGATGTGCAAAACTGATAGAGACATACCCCAAGTGACTTGCAGCTGTAATCGCAGCAAAAGGTGGCGCAACAATGTATTAATGCAAGGGGGCCGAATAATTTTGCACGCCCCACTTTTCAGTTTTATTATTACAAAAAAAGTTTAAATGATCCAATAAATTTCGTTGCACTTCACAATTGTGACCCACAATTTTAAATGTTATATCTTTTTGTTTGAAGCCTGAAATGTGGCAAAAGGTTGAAAAGTTCCAGGGGGCCGAATACTTTCGCAAGGCACCGTAGTTTAGGAAGAAGAACATTCAACAAGTTTTGCCAGTCACTGTCTAATGGATGTGCCAGATGGAAATGGATAAAGTAGTTATAGGGCTGGAGGTACTGCAGACACAATACTTGGGGAGAATAAAAGGGGGTCAGTAGATGTAGTAATAGGTGTAGCAGAAGGCAAGTGATAGCTGGAAGAAACCTGAGCAGGATGCGGAGGAAAAAGTGTCAAGTGGCTATAATGGTCATACACAGATCTTATACCCTATAGCAAACCTTACTATGGGCCCCCTGCCTCACCCAATTTCTGAGTACGTGTCAATAACTCCCATACAAAGCAGAATACAAAAAACACAATGCCCCGGATTTCTGACGAATTTATGTTTTGATTTAATTAAGATGAACAAATTTTATAAAAAAAAAAAAGTAAATAAAAAGCCGCAACTGGCCTCACCTGCTTTATCTGACTTCTGTTTCAGAAAAAAGTGAAACAGATGCTTCATAGATATGGTGCTCAGACAACTGGCATAAATAAATTTATAAATCTGCCTGCAGCCACCACTAGGGGGAGCTCAGAGCTTAGCTCTCCCTAGTAACAGCTGTATGAAGATGCAGAAGTTTTTACACCCGCCCCATAGCAGATTGTATGGTCTGCCTCCACTGAACCTTTTCACTACCGGAGGTTTTTTTCGTTTTTGCGTTTTCATTTTTCTTCCCTATCTTTCTTGAGCCATAACTTTTTTTATATTTCTGTTCACATAGCTGTATGAGGGCTTATTTTTTGCGGGACAAGTTGTACTTTCTAATGTCACCATTAATTACGGCGTACAATTTAGTGGGAAGTGGTAAAAAAAATTCCAAATGGGGTTGAATTGGAAAAAAAATTCCTCAGTGTTTTGTTTGCGACAAAACTGGCCAATGCCCTTCATTCTCTAGGTCAGTACTATTACAATGATATATGTATAGGTTTTTTATGTCCAAATAGTGTAAAAGTAAATTTAAACTTTGATCACTATATTCTGACCCCCATAACTTTTTTTATAGTTACATATACTGAGCTGTGTGGGGGCTCATTTTTTGCGGGACAATCTTTAGTTTTTATTGATACCATTTTGGAGTGTGTGGGACTTTTTGATCACATTTTATTACATTCTTTTGGGGTAAGAGAAGCAATGAAAAAGGCAAATTGGCCATTTTGACCCTTTGACTATTTTAATAATACGGACGTTTTTGGTCGCGGTGATACCGATTTAGGTTTATATATTTTTGTTATTTATGCATTTATTTTTTTATTATATGGAAAGGCGGGTGATTTAAACTTTTATATATATTTTTTTATATATATTTTTTAACTTTTTTATTTTTGGAATGATTTTGAAGCTCATATATGAGCCTATAAAATCAGTTTTTTAAATTTTGAACAATCATGTATTTTTAAAATGAGATTACTGTCTATTGCTGATATCTTATGCTGGCCTGCCATCTGGTGGGCAAAATAAGAATTGTAGCATGAACGCTGTGGGTCTTGTCAGCGAGGCTCAGAGCATTCAAAGCAACTACTGTCATCCCCGTTGGCCACAGGGGATGTCGGTAGGATGCCCTTGATCATGGCATCTAAAGCCTTTATTTACCACGATCAGCATTATTGCCGGTCGCAGTAATTAGCCACAGGTCTTTGCTGTTTACACATCAATCCAGCGCCATACATGTATGCCGCTGGTAGCGAAAGGGTTAAGGTACACAACTGAACTATAATCAGAGAAGATGTTGAGGGTAGTGATACTGATGTGACAATACTTAGGCCTCGTCCACATTTCCGTTTTTTTCCACGGACAGCGCACGTACCCATTGATTTAAATATCTGTTCATTTCAGGTTTTTTTTCACTGATGCCGAGTCGGTAAAAAAAATCACGGAGGGGTGCACTACTTTGATCCATGATGTGGACCAAGCATGCCCATATAAGTCTATGAGTCCGTCAAAATCATGGACACACCACGGATGGCATCCGTGATGCGTCCGGTTTTCACTGAAGACTCATAGCAAATTCTTTGGAAATTAATTTTCAGCTGAGCAACGTTAGTGAATTATGGATGACACACGGATGGTAAAAACGGACACACGGACCAACCACGGATCCTTCATGGATATCTTCACGGATGAAACACGTATGCTTTTTTCACGGACGTGTCACTGACATGGAAATGTGGACGAGGCCTTAGGCTGCAGGACAAGATAGACTTTTTAGATCAGTCTGCAGTTTAGTCAGTGGCCACTAGATGTCAGTACAAACAAAAAAAATATGGAAACATTTCTTATTCCTGGATAAGGGCTCTTTACTTCTTCTGCACTGCCTGTTTTTTTAAACATATATCACACAGACACATTTATTGCAATAGACAGGCTCGGGCCCACAGGGGTACAGTTGAATCCCCCGGTGGGCCCCTGGGCAAGGCTCGGCCCCCTATTCTCCCACCCCATGCACAAGTGACACATAACACAGTAGACTTACTGCACTACATACATATATTCAATGTAAAGCACCACAACCAGCCTATTTTCATATAAAAATTTGATAAATTATTAGAAACTCCGCAGGTTATTATTATAGACACGATCAGATCTGAGATGACTTCTAGGTATAGAGGAAAGCTACCAGTGTTATCTTCTCCCAAGGACCTACCTTCTCAAAGTTGCTGAAGGGACCCCCATATTCAATCATCTGGTAGCGTCTTGCTACATTGTGAGCAGGCAATATTTGTATGTATCCGTATGGTGGGCCCCCAAAATAAATTTTACTGGTGGACCCTAGGCACCTCAGTCCGACACTGGCAATAGGGATATGCACAGAGCCGTGTTTTTCACAAATCTATGTGCTTTATGTAGAAATGTCTTATACTAACACCATAAGGTAATATGGATGAATGTGAAGTACCATGGACACCAAATTTTACATTAAACATTGTTTCAAAGTTTAAAAGGGTTTTCTGAGATGTTTTTTTTTTACTGATGACCTATCCTCTGGGTAGTCCTCAATCAAGTTATTGTTTCCTCTGGGTAGTCCTCAATCAAGTTATTGTTTTTATTCTACGGTGACTACATTTCATTTAAGTAAAAATAGAAAATGTATTTATGTCAATTAAAACAATGGAAACTTCAGTCAGGCTGTACATGAAGTGGTGCTGCATGCCTAGTGAACCATCTGTAATGCTCACCTGATGAAAACTAACTTGAAGTCAGGTTCTAGTATTACTAGTTCACTCAGCCAGTTCTCGATGAATTCTAATTAACTAGTCTGTAATTGGAGCTTTGCTCAACAATTGATCTGCTTGTTGCTACAACACTATTGGGTAACCATATGAAGATCTCAGTTCATTAAAGAGGCTTTCCAGGTGTCTAGTATTGATGGCCTTTCCCCTGGATAGCCACAGTCCAAGAAAAATGTGTATTACTCACCAAAAAAACATTCTTTATTCCAAAAGCATTAAAATGACAGCATGGACGAGAGCTGTACAGGCTGCTTTATTTCTATCATCAGGATAGGTCATACAAGTGCATCTCAATAAATTAGAATATCATCAAAAAGTTTTTTTTTCCAGTAAATCAGTTCAAAAAGTGAAACACATATGTTATATAGAATCACTAAAAACAGAGTTAACTTTTTTCTAGTGTTTATTTCTGTTAATGTTGATGATTATGGCTTATAGCCAAGGAAAACCCAAAATTCATTATCTCAGAAAATTAGAATAATTAACCCAAAACACCTGCAAAGGCTTCCTAAGCCTTTAAAAAGGTCTCTTAGTCTGGTTCAGTAGGCGACACAATCATGGGGAAGACTGCTGACTTGACAGATGTCCAGAAGGCTGTCATTGACACACTCCACAAGGAGGAGAAGCCACAAAAGGTCATTGCTAAAGAAGCTGGCTGTTCACAGAGTGCTGTATCAAAGCATATTAATGGAAAGTTGAGTGGAAGGAAAAAGGGTGGTAGAAAAAGGTGCACAAGCAACAGGGAGAACCACAGCCTTGATAGGATTGTTAAGAAAAGGCCTTTCCTAAATTTGGGGAGATTCACAAGGAGTGGACTGCTGCTGGAGTCAGTGCTTCAAGAGCCGCCACCACACAGATGTATCCAGGAAATGGGCTACAAATGTCGCATTCCATGTGTCAAGCCACTCATGACCAATAGACAACTCCAGAAGCGTCTTGCCTGGGCCAAGGAGAAAAAGAACTGGACTGTTTCTCAGTGGTCAAAGGTGGTGTTCTCAGATGAAAGTAAATTTTGCATTTCATTTGGAAATCAAGGTCCCAGAGTCTGGAGGAAGAGTGGAGAGGCCTCAATCCAAGCTGCTTGAGGTCTAGTGTGAAATTTCCACAATCAGTGATGGTTTGGGGAGCTGCTGGTGTAGGTCCACTGTGTTTTATCAAGACCAAAGTCAGTGCAGCCGTCTACCAGGAAATTTTAGAGCACTTCATGCTTCCCTCTGCTGACAAGCTTTTTGGAGATGGAATTTTTATTTTCCAGCAGGACTTGGCACCTGTCCACACTGCCAAAAGTACCAATACCTGGTGTAATAACCACAGTATCACTGTGCTTGATTGGCCAGTAAACTCACCTGACCTTAACCACATAGAGAATCTATAAGGTATTGTCAAGAGGAAGATGAGAGACACCAGACACAACAATGCAGATGATATGAAGGCTGCTATTAAAGCAACCTGGGCTTCCATAACACCTCTGCAGTGCCACAGGCTGATCGCCTCCATGCCACGCCGCATTGATGCAGTTATTCATGCAAAAGGAGCCCCAACCAAGTATTGAGTGCATTTACTGTACATACTTTTCATTTGGGCAACATTTCTGTGTTTAAATTTTTTTTACAGTTGGTCTAATATAATATTCTAATTTTCTGAAATAATGACTTTTGGGTTTTCCTTGGCAGTAAGCCATAATCATCAACATTAACAGAAATAAACACTTGAAAAAGTTCATTCTGTTTGTAATGACTCTATATAATATATGGGTTTCATTTTTTGAATTGAATTACTGAAAAAAAAAACTTTTTGATATTCTAATGAGATGTACTTGTAAATATCAGATCAGTGGGGGTCCAACTCTTGGTACCCCTGCCAATCAGCTGTTTGAGAAGGCTGCGGTGCTCTGGTGAGTGGAGCAGCTTCCTCGCAGCTTACCAAGCATCAGCCCCATTCACTTGACTGAGCTGCACCTAGGCCATGAGACTCATAAACGTTAAGTCACTAGCCTACAAAGAGGCCACAGCACTTACCAGAGTGTGGCAGTCTCTTCAAACAGCTGATGAGTGGGCATGCCTGGAGTTGAAACCCTGCCAATCCTGTATTGAAGACCTACCTTGAGGATAGACCATCAAGATTAAAATCTCAGAAAACCCCTTTTAGTGGAGGCTTTCTATTTTTCAGCCAGCACATAAGAACTGAGAATAAGATAAGATGTTCGGCGGTTATGGAGTTTCCTTTACACATTTACGATTTGATGAGGATTTAAATGCGGATTCGCATTTACCAGATAAAGTCCACATGCCCTATATTCCATTGCTCCATTCAAAGTCTAGGGCCTGCCAAAGATACAGTGTCATAGAGTTAGAATGGAGCAGCAGTGTACATGGTCAACCATCGCTCCATTCAAAAGGGGGACAGAGACCCTCCTTGTTGGGATCAGTGGGGATCCCACAGTTCAGACCCCCATCGATCTAACAGCTTTCCCCTATTCAGTGGATAAGGAATAACTTGTTTCTGAAATACCACTTTAAAGTTCCAGGCATGTGAGATATTCCCTATTCTCTTGTCATGTAAATGATTCCTAAAGATACAACCAGACAATGTGAAGTACATGGTGAAAAAGTTACAGCCTATTGTCAAATTTCCAAGAAGCCCGTTTTTGGGGGGCAAGCCAAATAATGCTATCGTTAAATTTTAAATAATTTTGAAATGGCACCACTAATAACCTAAACCAGTCCGACAGTTCCACAAGACTGCGTTTCCTTTTGAAGTGACATAATCCTTCGTCTAATCCAGTAACGTGACCTGCTGTTATTCATGGTCAATATGAGCTAGGGGGATTGCTGCATCTTTCAGGTGTCATCTCTCCCAGGCACACAAAAGATTTATTATTTATTATTTATGATCCTTGGGATGGTTAAGTGTCCCTCAACATACGCAGATATTTCCAGACACACCAAAGATATTTCTGTTACCCAGCCTCCAGGTCACTACGGGATGTTACGGGAAAGAACCACAACATCAGGTGGTCTTGGACCAAAGCGTATGTCTAGGCTGCCCTAACTGATGGTGAGTTTTCAAGATAGAATTAAGCTACACTGACTGGTATAGATAGATACATATTTTATTTGCTTTACTGCCAATTCATTTTTTTTGCCTTTTGTAATTGGGTAAACTTTTATTAAATTATATAAAAACCTAAAAAGTTGTTACTCTACTTCAGTACAGAGACTGGTGTATATTTTATCATGGACATCTTGCATGCATAAACATTAAATTATCTTTTTTCCCCGGATATATTTTCATTTTATGTATGGGATGTCTGATCCTAGGGGCTCAAATGGAATGGTAAAATCCCACAGCTATTTTCTAAGCTGTACGGCCCTTCAGCACTGTTGGGCATTCTTGAATTCATGAGGTTGACCCATTATGGTCAAAAAACTTCATTGGTGCTGAGCATGGTTCTGTGGACTGGTTTGAGAGGTTGTTACAAGATATAGCAAGGTTCTTTACTTTACACAATTTAAAAGTACCTGTTTTCCTTTGCTGTGCACCTAATTAAGGAGAGGGTTATTTGTCTCAGGTGCAATAAATGAAACTGTAAAAATGCTGTTAAAAATAGGAGATAAAGGCAGGAGTTACTGTAAGTACTTTACCTTCCAATGACTGTTCTCTGTTTTGTAACTGGGCTAATTGTTAGCAGGATTGAAAGTTTTCCTTGGTGCATCCCTTTCCATGTGTATACACTACTGGAGCAGGAGGTTCAGGGTGACACATGTTCAGGTTGACACATGCTGCCCATCTGGAGGCTAACATTAGAGATCTGGAAGGGCAAAATGTAACATTGGAGGCAATTGACAGTCTTGATGCTGCTCACCAAGCAAGCAGTTAGTGGGGTAAAAATGGACGTTCAGGAGGAGCACATAGGTAGCTGAGTGAATGAAGTCAGAGGGAGTAAAAAGGGATGTAATACATGGAAGTCCACTCCCTTTACTTTTCTCCCAAGCAAAAATGTCCGCAGGCATTGCGGATGCGTCCTCAGCTGCATGTAAGTCAATGAGGACGGATCGTTTGGTATGACATACCAAACGGTTCCGTCCTCACCCGTCTTAAAGTCAGTGGGGACGGAACCGTTTGGTATGAGTGTCATACCAAACGATCCGTCCTCATTGACTTACATGCAGCTGAGGACGGATCCGCAATGCCTGCGGGCATTTCACACGGGACCCGAGCGCTACAGTGCTCGTAACGAGCACTGCTCGCTCATCTCTAGTGACGATGCAAGGGTGTTAATCTCAGTAATGGCAGCCCTAGCGTATACTGCTCTCCCTAACAGTCGGGAGGACAACTTAGCTAGTAGTCAGGGGGATGCTAGTGCATGTAGGCCTAAACACCTAGTAGTTATAGGTGTCTAGGCTTAGTGGCACCTTTATGACAGAATGCATGGTAGTTGGAGGGTTCTTAGGAATAATTTCAAAGTACTAGGTTGCAAGCTTAAAAGGGTTTTCCGAGATTTTACTACTGATGACCTACCTCTGGGTAGCAACACGAAAAAAAGAAGAAAAGAGAGGATTAATCACAGATATCTTGGCGGACCCAAAATATATATGATAATAATATGAGGCGTCAAGTGGGTGGGAGGCAGTATGTGAACTCCTATATCGGCTATAAATGGTGGGGGTGTTTTGAATGGTGATGCAGTAGTGACATAGGCGGATTATAATGAGGGCAATCTGGGCAACTGCCTGGGGCCCAGCCTCCTGGGGGGGGGGGGGCACAGGCCGGATTGCCCCCATTATAATCACATTAGGATTTTTTTTTTTTTTTACTTCCCCGGGGGGATGCTGTCGGCAGGGGCGCACCTGTAATAAGGGGCGAGGTGAGGCGGTGCCATCTAGATTGAAAGAGGCAATGAGCCATGCTCCGACTGGCTCTGGTGGCTGGCGCACTGATGTGACGTGAGCGGCGCGATGACGTTCCTCAGGAGCAGACCCGCCAGAAGTCAGGCTCGGTCTGCATCGTGGGACCGCGCGGACCACGCCAGGACTGTGAGTATAAAGTGCCCTCCCACTATACATGCTGCCCTAAACCTTACTGGCCCTGCCTTACCCCTAACCCTGGCCTATAACCCTCAATACTGACCCTGCATTGACCCCAACCATAATACAGGCCCCTGACCCCATAATACTGGTCCTGCCTGACCCCTAACCCTAGTATTGGCCCCTGACCCCTACTCTGTTACTGACCTCTAACCTTGGACCCCTAACCCTGATACTGGCCCTTGACCCCTAGTATCGACCCCAAATACTGGCCCTGTCTCACCCCCAAATACTGGCCCTGTCTCACCCCCCCCCCCATACTATTTTGCGGAATGAGAGCAGACTCATTCAATTCAATGGGGCCGTAAAAGATGCAGACACACACACCATGTACTGTCCACATCCGTAGTTCCGTTCCGTGGCCCCACAAAAAATATAAAGCATATGTCGTATTCTTGTCCGCAAAAATAGGCATTTCTATATAGGGCTGGCACTGTGCGTCTGCAAAATGTGTTTTGCAGATCCACAAATTGTGGACTGCTAAACACTTTCGGTCATCTAAATGTAGCTTTATGCTAATACTAGCCCCTAACAACGGCCCTACCAATACTGGCCCCTAACCCCAATACTGACCCCTAACCCCAATACTGGCCCCTAACCCCAATACTGGCCCCTAACCCCAATACTGGCCCCTAACCCCAATACTGGCCCCTAACCCCAATGCTGGCCCCTAACCCCAATACTCATGTGAGATACGAGGTGTAATTTATACATCACACCTCCCATGTCAGTACACTGCTGTATATACTATATATCTGTACACACTACATTATACCTCATACCTCACATATCAGTACACTGCTGTATATACTATATATCTGTATATACCTCATGTATTTTAAAAGTATAGTAGATGCAGTGTGTATTGATATATAGTATATACAGCAGTGTACTGATATATGAGGTATGAGGTATAATAGATGCACTGTGTACAGATATATAGTATATGATTGATATATATATATATATATATATATATATATATATATATAAACAATAAATGGAATTTATTGTTTTTGTATCAAGGACTTGACCACGTCCATAGCCGCTGGCACACCGTTACTTCTTTCATCTGCTGTGCTGCTTCCATTTTTGCTTATATATATATATATATATATATTATATATAGTATAGTATATTTATGTAGAGAACTTGGTTCTGGTGCTGTATTTGACTTATGGGTTTGGTTTGGTGCTGTGTGTATGTAGTGATCTTGGTTCTTACATAGTTTACAAGGCCGAAAAAAGACATCTGTCCATCCAGTTCGGCCCGCTCTGTATTTGTGTGTTAAACAGACATCTGATGCTATACGTCTAATACTATCCATTCACATTTGCGTTTGAGTCACAGATTCTGTTAAAAAGACCGGACAGAAAAGTTCTGCATGCATCATTTAAGCAGCATATGGTTATATGTTTCCAGCAAGGCCTTATGCTGTGTTTTTACCATATTGAGGCCGCATAAGGCCTTACTGGGTAACCTATTTAACCCTATGCTGCATCAATAACTAATATAGCCTAAGGGCTATCTTTAGATACAAGCAGCATAGGGTTAAAAAGGTTACTCGCCAAGGCCTTTTGCTGCCTCAATATGGTAAAAACACAGCATAAGGCCTTGCTGGGTAACCATTTGAAAATATCGGTCAGTTCTATGGCTATAGATGTTTTTACAAATAAAATTTGGTCTGTTTAGTTGCGTTTATTTTTTTTTTAAGGAGGCAAAATGCGTGTGGGGGTGGGGCAGGGGTGGAGCGTGTGGGGGCGGGGCAAGGGTGGAGCGTGTGGGGGGGGGGCGGGGGCCCATGCATTATAAACTGCCCAGGGCCCATGGGATCCTTAATCCACCCCTGAGTAGTGAAAGAGAAGACAGGCTGCGCAAAAGGTCCTAATGTGGGAAATTTTCTCACACTATAGAGTATAGCATCAATAAAGAGTGGCGTGTGGATAACACGACCAAAAAGGACCATAAATAGGCGCCAATCCTCTAGGAGGTTGTTAGCACTACGACAAATAATGGTGCCAGATAATGTACAAAACACACATAGAGAAGGTGCAGCAGGGAGTTACTCAAATAATAATTAAAATGTTCGTACCAGAAATTAAGAAATATACAAATATCGCACTCACTTTACTGGAGGGGATGTCTCGCGGATAAAGCTCAAGACACCTTGAGACAGGGCCCCCCCAATCCAGGTTCGTTCCAATGATCACAGGAAGAAATGGCAGCAGCATGGGCAGCTTCTCATTAGATCCCTCTATTTGTCAACAATGGCTTTCTCAATGCGTTTCGGGGGTGCGTTTGGAGGACCCCCTTTATCTATTTCTTAATTTCTGGTATGAACATTTTTATTATTATTTGAGTAACTCCCTGCTGCACCTTCTCTATGTGTGTTTTGTACATTATCTGGCACCATTATTTGTCATAATGCTAACAACCTCCTAAGGGGATTGATGCCTATTTATGGTCCTTTTTGGTCATGTTACACACACTCCACTCTTTATTGATGCTACCTCTGGGTAGGTCATCAGTATGTGATCATTTGGAGTCTGACAGCTGTTTGAGAAGATGAAGTGGTAGATAAGTCAGAGAGGGATGAGAATATATTGATGGGTGGAAAAATGCATTATGCGGGAATTATTAAGGCAGAGGATAGGGAGATCCACATGTTATAAACCAGCAATAAAAACCAAGGTGCTAACAAAATCATGAGAATTCACATTCCGCGAACTGAATGTGAAAAATTAAATAGTAACTTAAAATGTATGTTCACAAATGCCAGAAGCCTAGAAAGCAAAGGGAGGGGGGGGGGGGGGGGGACTGGAGGAACACATAAATGTAGTTGACATAGCTGGACTCTTCACATGACTGGGATGTTAATCTTTAGGGTTTTACACTCTCTAGGAATGGAAAGGCAAATAGAAAAGGTGGTGGAGTGTGATATGAAATTGAGTGTGAAAAAAGCAATTGTAGGTGAGGACAATGAGGATGTTGAAACCTGATAGGTGAAAAGGAATATAATAAAAAAAAAATAAAAAACCCCTAACACCTCTGGGAAGATAGAAGTTCAGCTGTATAACCAGAGAGGGTTGCACATGCTGGTACGGTGGTTCTAATAGGAGATTTTGACTTCCCATATGTTGACTGGGGTCATGGTTCTGCCTCAACTTACTACAGAAACTGTTTATGAAACAGTTTGTAGAAGAACCCACTAGAAGCCAAGCTCTGTTGGATCTGGTAATTTCTAACAATGCAGAGCTTGTTGGAAATGCTACTGTACGTGAAAGACTTAGGGCTTATTCAGATGGCCGTATGATATCCGCAAAAATACGGATCCGTTTTTTTGCGGACAGTTCAACATGTCAGCAAAAAAACGGATAGCATTCCGTTTTTTTGCGGACCCATAGACTTCAATGGGGCTATATCCTGATTTTCACTGACAAGTATAGGACATGTTTCATTTGTTTTGCGGACCCATAGAATGGAAAAAAGGGCCTATAGAAGTGAATGGGTCAGTATGTAATCCGAAAAAAACGGATCAGCATTTTTGCGGACAACATACGGCCGTCTGAATGAGCCCTTAGTAATAGGGACCCCAATATAATTATATCTCTCTGAACTATAAAATGCAAACTCTGGCTGGGAGGGCAAAAATACAATTCTAAAAAAGTCAATTTCTTCAGGTTGAGGGCAGCATTTCAGGGCATAGACTGGGAGCAGCTATTGTCACATAATAATACAGAGGATTAATACATAACACAATCAGATATTGAGTAATTATATTGCAAAATTTATTCCTGTAGATAACAAGTATAAATGGCTAAAATGAAACCCCGCATGGCTAACAGCTATGTAAAATGGGCAATAAATGACAAAAAGGGCATTTAAAAACAAAACTGAGGGATCAGCTGTAGCCTTTGATATTTACAAAGGACTTAATAAAATCTATAAAAAAAAAAGATGAAATCTGAAGAAATCTACAAAATGAACAGCAGGTGGCCAAAGAGACCACAACAAATCCTCCAAAATTTTTGAAATTATAAATGCTAAAAAACCGAGGTCACAGCAGGTAGGTCCCCTAAATCATGGTGATGGAGGGATGGTCACTGAGGATCAGGAAAAGGCAGAATTACTAAATGGGTTTTTTAGCTCTGTATATACAAAGGAAGAGGATCTGATATCAGGGCTGTTAGTTCTTCCAGTAATATACTCAATTGGCTAACTGCAGATATGGTCCAAACTAAGTTAAATAAGGTAAATGTGAACAAGGCTCTAGGTCCAGATGCATTACACCCAAGAGGCAGAGCTGTACATCCCTGCCTCTGCCAGTGCCGCTCCCTGTAGTTGCAACCTGGCATGCACAGCATTTGGCGGAGCAGATACAGGCACAGCTCACAGGAGCACCAGTGCCTTCTCAAACAGCTGATCGGCAGAGGTCCCCGGTGATGACCTATCCTGAGAAGTATTAAATCAGTATTAAAACTATTAACTATGAAAAATACATTCTTTTCACATCCAATATACATGGTCTTCAAATTTTCTAATGTACTTTTTACTGTTTATAAAGGAAAGCTCTGAAATGTCAATGGAGCGTATGTGTTCCTTTCTTCTCCTGGGACTTTTAACAGGTAAGAATATGTTTTATAGCTGCTATAATCAAACATAGGGAGTGTAAATATGAACAGGAAAGAACACAAATTTCACAGAATCTCTAGTTGGTAAAAAAGAGCATTTTTCATCATGCAGAAAGCTACGGACACCCTTGGGAACACATTTTGAAATTGATATGAAAATATATATATTTCTTTAACTTTTTATTTTGATTTTATATAAAAATATAAAAATAGCCAAAATATCCAAATTCATCATATCAATTGATAGTATCCAATAACATTTTAATGAGTGAATATCCCATATGCAAATCCTCCTTAGTGGAACAAAAAGAACGAAAAGAGAGAAAAGAAAACAAAAACCTATATTACCAAAAGGACCATATTCTAAACCATACTTATTTGAGAGTTATGCCTAATTTTTTCATAGGCCTTTACTTTATTGACCAGATTAACCCAGTTATTAACATCTGGGGGAGTTCTAGCCATCCACCCCCATGCTATAATAACTCTGGCCAACATTAACACTATAAGAATTAATCTGTATTTGTGAGCCAAACCCCGCGGCTTTTCTATATCTCCAATAATAGCAACCTGAGGATTAAATGGCAACTGAGCCCCAGTTTTATTGTTGATAATGCTATATACCCCATGCCAAAAAGCCTGTACATAACAGCAATTCCAACACAAATGCATAAAGTCAGGGGACTCATGATTCCCCCTGGGGCAACTCGAATTAGACCTCCCATACATCTTCGCCAAGCGAACAGTGGACAAATAAAGCCGATGTATTAGATGAAATTGTATCAGCTTATAATTTGCATTAATTGAACACCCACTCATATTCCGATAAATCCTGTCCCAGTTTAACTGTTCTGAATCAGAAACATCCCTTCGCCATCTCAGCTGACCAGGGAAGGATACCCTGCCAGCCATGTCAATGACCAACCCTCTATATATATTAGACAATCGAAGCTTCCTCCCATCACCTACCTTTGCTAATACAGTGCCTTGTGAAAGTATTCGGCCCCCTGGAACTTTTCAACCTTTTGCCACATTTCAGGCTTCAAACAAAAAGATATAACATTTTAAATTTTTGGTCAAATCAACAAGAAGTGGGTCACAATTGTGAAGTGGAACGAAATTTATTGGATCATTTAAACTTTTTTTGTAATAATAAAACTGAAAAGTGGGGGTGCAAAATTATTTGGCCCCCTTGCATTAATACTAATTGCGATTAATTATTAATTGCGATTACAGCTGCAAGTCGCTTGGGGTATGTCTCTATCAGTTTTGCACATCTAGAGACTGAAATTCTTGCCCATTCTTCCTTGCAAAACAGCTCGAGTTCTTTGAGGTTGGATGGAGAGCGTTTGTGAACAGCAGTTTTCAGCTCTTTCCACATATTCTCAATTGGATTCAGGTCTGGACTTTGACTTGGCCATTCTAAGACCTGGATACGTTTATTTTTGAACCATTCCATTGTAGATTTCGCTTTATGTTTGGGATCATTGTCTTGTTGGAAGATAAATCTCTGTCCTAATCTCAGGTCTTTTGCAGACTCACAAACAGGTTTTCATCCAGAATGGTCCTGTATTTGGCTCCATCCATCTTCCCATCAATTTTAACCATCTTCCCTGTCCCTGCTGATGAAAAGCAGGCCCAAACCATGATGCTGCCACCACCATGTTTGACAGTGGGGATGGTGTGTTCAGGGTGATGAGCTGTGTTACTTTTATGCCAAACATATTGTTTTGCATTGTTTCCAAAAAGTTGGATTTTTTGTTTCATCTGACCAGAGCACCTTCTTCCACATGTTTGGTGTGTCTCCCAGGTGGCTTGTGGCAAACTGTAAACGAGACTTTTTATGGATATCTTTGAGAAATGGCTTTCTTCTTGTCACTCTTCCATAAAGGCCAGATTTGTGAAGTGTTGGATTGATTGTTGTCCTATGGACAGACTCTCCCACCTCAGCTGTAGATCTCTGCAGTTCATCCAGAGTGATCATGGGCCTCTTGGCTACATCTCTGATCAGTCTTCTCCTTGTTTGAGATGAAAGTTTAGAGGGATGGCCGGGTCTTGGTAGATTTCCAGTGGTCTGATACTCCTTCCATTTCAATATGATCGCTTGCACAGTGCTCCTTGGGATGTTTAAAGCTTGGGAAATCTTTTGGTATCCAAATCCGGCTTTAAACTTCTCCACAACAGTATCACAGACCTGCCTGGTGTGTTCCTTGGTCTTCATGAGGCAGAACCCTGAGATTATCACAGAGCAGGTGCATTTATACGGAGACTTGATTACACACAGGTGGATTCTATTTATCTTCATCAGTCATTTAGGACAACATTGGATCATTCAGAGATCCTCAATGAACTTCTGGAGTGAGTTTTCTGAACTGAAAGTAAATGGGCCGAATAATTTTGCACGCCCAACTTTTCAGTTTTATTATTACAAAAAAAGTTAAAATGATCCAATAAATTTCGTTCCACTTCACAATTGTGACCCACTTGTTGTTGATTCTTTACCAAAAATTTAAAATGTTATATCTTTTTGTTTGAAGCCTGAAATGTGGAAAAAGGTTGAAAAGTTCCAGGGGGCCGAATACTTTCGCAAGGCACTGTAAATCTGTTAATCCATTATGTTGTACGGTGAATAACATTGACCTCCCAGCAGGGGCGTACATAGAAATCATTGGGCCCCATAGCAAGAATCTGAATGGGGCCCCTAACCCCGCCCACTACCCCGGCCCATCCCACATGCTACCCTGGCTCCTCCCATGCCACACCACCTTTTGCCACTAAAGAAATGTATACATGAGCTACTGATTTATTTTATATTTTTTTTTAAATTAAGGAGACGTTATACTGAATGGGGGCAGCCACAAGGATGGATTATACTGTATATTATACAGCATGGTGTAGGGATTATACTGTACATTATACAGCATGGTGTATGGATTATACTGTATATTATACAGCATGGTGTACGGATTATACTGTATATTATACAGCATGGTGTACGGATTATACTGTATATTATACAGCATGGTGTACGGATTATACTGTATATTATTCAGTATGGTGTATGGATTATACTGTACATTGTATAGCATGGTACAGGGATTATAATATATACTGTACAACAAATGCGTAGCGGTTACACCATGCCGGACAATATAACCCCTGCGCCACGCTGTACAATATACAGTACGTACATACATACACACACACACATACACACATACATACATACACATACACACACATACACACACATACATACATACATACACATACACACATACATACACACACATACACACACATGAAACACATAAAAACTTACAGTTTCTTGTCCTGACGCCACTCTGGAGGGGGCTGGCCCTTGGTCTTCTTTCCCATCTTGCAGCGCTGCACAAGTCCTTCCCTGTCCAGGAGCAGCAGCGCGGCGTGAGGGAGGAGGCGGGGCCAGCTGGGAGCGCACAGGAGCGCTCTCAGGACTCATCAGGGTAAAAGTTGCGGCAGTGAGGGGGGCCAGGAGAGGCCCGGAGCGCAGGGACGGGACGCATCTTAATGATGCAGAGTAGGGGGCGGGGCCTCCCGTGCGCTCCGGGCCCCCCTGTGCCGCGGGCCCCATAGCAGTGGCGTGGTCTGCCTATATGGGCGGTATGCCACTGCCTCCCAGTTGAAACATAAGCAGGATATAAGTGCTTGTACCTAAACCAATTAATTTTTGTGATCCCCTCTGCATGCAAAATCTCATCATACGTAAGGAGATTCCCATCCTTAAATATCTGAAAAATATAATTAATACCTGACCTTTTCCAAAACTTATCTTGAAAAAAATTCAAGAAGTCACTCAAATGTGCATTACCCCATATTGGCATGAACTCCAGTGAAGTAAAAATCCCTAATAACTTTCTTAAATTATCCAAAACATTAACAAGAAGATTGGTGATAACACGGCAGGCAGAGGTCCCCCATCTGCTCAGCTTTCTGGACTTGAGCAGCTCAAAAATGCCTACATATCCTGACTTACTAACTAACTCCCCTAACACAGGGTCAGACTGCCATTCTCTTATCATTAATAACCGAGCAGACAAATAGTAACCTTTAAAAAAGGGCACTCCCAATCCTCCTGAACTAACAGGATAGTAAAGATATTTGATTTTCATTCTAACATGCTTTCTCCCCCAAATTAGCTCATTTAACAGTCTATCAATGAGAGAAAATGTGCAGTTATCAATCCAAACAGGGGCAGCCATAAACATATATAGAAATTGAGGAAGGATAATCATTTTAATAAGTGAGATCCTATCAGCCATTGATAACGGTAATTTTAACCAAACCAAAATTTCATTTTTTTGATCAAGTGGGTAATATTAAGAGGAACAAAACTATCTAATGAGGATGACACTGATATCCCCAAATACTCAAAAGAGTGTGACGGACTCAAAACCCTTACTCCTCTTATATTAGTCAGGGTCATATTTTCTAAGGGCAATAATGTGGTCTTATTCCAGTTAATGTCTAGTCCTGACATGGTGCCAAACTCCTTGACACTATGAATGACCTTCGGCAATGTGTTAGGAGTATCACCCAAACAGAACAAAATGTCGTCAGCATATAACGACATCGTCCCAAAAAAAGGTTAAACAATAATGGGCAGAGAGGACATCCCTGGCGCACACTTCTAAGTAATGCATAGGTGGGGGTAAGTACTCCATCTACGTTTATTCGGGCCAAAAATTAATATACAGTAAACGTATTAAATTAATAAAATAATCACCAAATCCAAAATGCTTTAATGTAACCCACAGGAAGCCCCACTCCACCCTGTCAAAGGCCTTAGTAGCGTCAAATGACAGGATTTTAGTTGACAAATAATTTTTTGAATTGGGTTTTATTAAAAATGAGCAATATATATATATATATATATATATATACACACACATATATTAAGATGCAGAATATCATTCACAGTCAAGAAAAGACAAGCTCTCTAATGGCTTCATCTCCAGCCACTCCTGTGCTCTCCTGAATGGTCATCTAAGCTCAATTTCAGTTAAAGCTTAGATGATCATAAAAGTTCCAGAAGATAAACAAGTGACTTGCAATTTGTTTTGTTTTTTTCTAATTTCAGTAAAAATTTCCCAAACGGTCCCATAACCTTTAAATAAGTCATCAAAAATAAATAAATATAATATATAATAATTTAGAATTAAAAAGGTCTAAATTAGTGAAATAGACCAGAATCCCTGTAGCAAGGATTCTGCATATAATAACAAAGATGTATTGCAGTAGAGTTTCATCTGTGACTATGAACAAGTGCCCAAATTGTTCCAGTGACACATTGTCACATCTGCTCCTATATACTGTTGTACACATATGTTCTGAAAAGCAAGATGTTTACATAAAAATTGATTTGTTTCCATTTCAGTTTTAGTCTTTACCTATATATAATTATATGTTATTATATAAAGGTCTCATTGGATATCCAGCACCTGGCACGGGAGGTCCTTCAGCTTCTTCTGAGTCGCCAAACTGGCCTCCTCGTACTGCTCTGGACTTGGTATTACTATTGCAGGGGACAGACCCGCCCTGCCTAGGGAGTGGGCAGACATCCTCAATAAAACTTAAAAGTTTAAGACAATTCATTGGATTCATACCTCAGCTTATCACAAGTGGAAGTCCCACAGATTGGCTTTATGGGGCATTAAAAACACTGTTGAATGCAAACAACACCCAAGGTAAGGAGATGAAATAAATTAGTTATTTGCATTGGAAAAGTGGAACAATTTTGAGGCATGTGAACAGGCCAAGATTAGTTGGAGCAGGAAAGGAACAAAGGGGGACATTTGCTTAGACTGAAGTTTTATGTGTCAGACTTAGGTCCTGTTCACATATCGTTTTAGCTGTACATCAAGCGGATACATTTCTAAATACAGTACAAAAATGTACACAAATGTACATGCAGTTTTGTGGTTATCTATCCTTTTTTTTAACGTATACGTTTGACGGATGCGCATACGTCTCCACACTTTTGTTTAGTTTTTTTTAACACGAAACATTTGTTTTTGTGAAATCTTTCTTTTTTATATAAAGATTTGAAGTGTATCAAAGGAAGTAATTGGCTAAAAACTGATATTTTTAACAGATGGAAACATATCATCTTGCATTTCCATTCATCTCTCATTCACAGCAATGTAAAAAAAAATGTATACGTTTCTATTTTTTATTTTTATTTTGCAGGACAGAAAAGAGTGGTATGCTACACTATTCAGTCCTGCAAAAGAAACGTACAGAAATGTAAACAGTGACAAACAGTTACTACACTTTCCCAATTATAATCTATGGGTACGTCAAGCCATAAATTTCTATACGTTTTTTTGCTCACAAACGTATCTGCTTGACGTACAGCAAAAACGAGATGTGAACAGCCCCTTACTTTGTGGCCCACCTCTTGATAATTGTGCCACATCTCGGGCCATCCATGCATCATGACTGAAATTGATATCAGCTAAAATTACATTATAGCTATAATTTTCTGGCGTAGTTCAAGACCTTCCCAAAAAGTTGCACATTTTTGCAGGAGCGGGGCTTTTTTATGTCAGTAAACCGGCATAGGGGGTTCATAATATGCCCCTAAAAGTCATCCCATCAATTCTAGAGTGCAACTAAGGGCTGTCCACTAAGGGCCAGTAGTGTCTTTTTTTACTAGGGTCTTTTTTTAGCATCTGTAGCCTCCCTCAGACACCATGGCTTGCTACCTATAGCTACAACCTTGGAAATGCCCACCTGTACTTATCTAATAGTGTTCCTGAACTAGAATAACTGACCCTGACCATCTTCATCCTTCATCCTTCCTCAATATCTACCTAATGTTTTTTTAAAAATTTATCTAAATGGTAGGATGCTAAAGTAATAGGAACTCTAGGTCTGCTCCATGTGAAAATATTCTAGGGGGCTTTTTAGCCTGTAAAAGTCATAATTAGGGTCTAAAGGCTGAACATAAAAACCTCAACTGAAGCATCTTGTTTTCCTCTCTTTCAGGAGATCTGAAGCATCTTCTGTTATGGTAAATAATTATTGTGGACAACTGTAAGCTTTATCTCATTTTATTGTAAGATATACAGGGGGATGTCCGGCAATAAAGGCCCCTTTACATGGCTATAAGTGCATGCAGTTATTGGGAACAAACCATATAGGCAAGACCATATAGGCAGTCAGTATATTGGGTGCCCTTGTTCTGTGACTTACATCACCAGAAGCCTCAGTGGTACATACTTGCCTACATCAATGACCTTACCCCTTGAATGTTTACAATATATAAATAAATTAGTTATAAAAATTGTACTTTATATTTCTGCGTGAGGGGGAGTACTGAGTTTTGCTATGGGGCCTAAACCCTTTAACCCTTGTACAGGGATCAGAACTTTGTTGCAGGGGAACCACAGGCTGCTGTCTCTTGGAGTAGCCTCTGTGCAAGCGACTCCTGACCCACAAGGGTCAAGAGACACCCGTGCAGAGCAGTACTATAGTCAGGGACAAGTCGAGGTCAGGGCAGGCAAAGTCGTGTGATCTGATAAACTGTCCAAACTCACGATGTGCAGCTGATTGTCAGACTGGTGATCAAGCAGAGGTCAGGTCAGACAGTGAAGGGTCAAATCCGGAAAACAGGCAGAAGTTGGTACACTGGCAGACAAAAGTAATTAGCACACGTTTGCAGGAACCTAGCATACTAAAACCTATTGCTCAAGCTCCTTCCCAAAGGGGAAGGTACATTAAGTACCCCTAGGTGACCAGCCATTGGTTAGGGAAGATAAGAGTGCGTCCATCCCCAATGGCCCTTTAAGAGCCAGAGGGACCATGCATGTCCTACGGGCACTGTAGAAGCAGGATTACTCCGGCAGCCGGGTCTGCTGGGTAGAAAGAGGGTAAGGCTGGCAGGTACGAGCCACTGGAGCAGAGGAACGATGGATGGAGCAAGTGAGCAGAGTGGCAGCTGTGTCTACTAAAGAGAGTGGAGCGTTGGTTGGCACAGACATAGTAACATAGTTTATAAGGCTGAAAAAAGATATCTGTGCATCCAGTTCAGCCTGCTATCCTGCAAGTTGATCCAGAGGAAGGCAAAAAAAAACCCTCCATCGTAAAAATAAATCAACTACTAACATAAGAATTATCAATAGTCTTGCAAATTTTTAGAGAGTGAGGGGGGTTTATCCATACTTTACAGTAAGAATTACAAGTACTTTATGAATCATTCATAATTTATGCCTTATAAAGTTTCTTCTGTTTGTAGTTATTGCAATTAAGATTTTTCATTTTTGTTTCATTACAGGGGTATGTCTCAAAACTTGAGCTGGGGTTTTCTTGATTTGCCTCTGGTCACACCACGTTCTGTTCAATCACCTTTTCTTGGACCATCCATGAAATCTGACCTTCCAACATTCCTGAAAATCTGCTCTGATCACTTGTTCCCTGCACTGAAGAATGTATGTAGCTCTATCTATGGCTCCATCAGCGGGAGCCTGCAGTCAATGTGTCTGGTGCTCGCTTCTCTTCAATCATCTCAAATGGACACTCAGTTGTGTACAATGTTCTTCTCATCGCTCTCAGATCTTCTTAGTGGCCAATGTAACACCAAGACAGTTAGAGCTGTGAGATCCGCTACTGTCAACTGTGCTTATGCAACTTGGTATAATTCAAATGTAGTGTCACCTTCTGATGTGTCTACGTGTAGTGAAAATGACCGAGAACAGTTCATTCTCTCAGTCTGTGTAGATCAGACGCTTGTCAATCAGCTCGCCAGCCAGCCAGCTAATAACTGGCTGTCAGGATATTGTTTATACAGTACCAATCCTGAGAATATATGTCACTATGTTTCCTGGGAAGGCAAAAATGTCTCTGTTTTTTCAGTTGCATATTGTTGGCTACATGACCAAGATCAGTTTACATCATTTCTCTGCACAAATCCAAATGTATTAGACCAACTAAAAGAAAATGTGGACAATCAATGGCTTGACCCAGACTGTCCAACTATACCGCCAACGAATATCATCAGTACCAATCTTATACAGGAACTCTGCAACTATGAGCAATGGAGTCTACAAATAGTAAACCCTTCTACTGTGGCCTTATGTGAAGAAATAGATAGGATGGGCTTCACACAGCATGTTTGTAGCTCTTTTGAGGTTCTCCAGAAACTTCTCATTGTTGAATCAAATTCATGGGTTGCTATTTTTTGTTCAAATGTTATGCCAGATCCCTTAGAATGCAATTATGCAATGTGGTACAAGAATGATAGTGGGGCCCAGTTGGAATTAATTGTGGATCCATTTATAGTTGCTCATTGTAGCCAAGTAGATGAGAACCAATTTTTATTTTATGTATGTAACAATCCTAGTTTGTTGCTTGCCCTGTCCAAAGATGCAAACGATAGCTGGGTGCTGCAGTTTTGTATTAGTCGTGTGTGTAATTACACAACATGGAACTCTAGTATCCCTGAGTCTTCAACTGTGGACTTATGTTGGCTAATTGACCGAGAGCAACTAAATTCATACCTTTGTAGTCACAAAAATATTCTCCAAAACATTGAACTGAATGGTACCTCAGATATCTCCTGTCCAGTGAATAACTCTAACAGAACAGTCTGTAATTACAATTTTTGGACTCTGACGGACCTAATCCCATCAATCTTGGGTTACTGTGCAGTGCAAGATATGGCCAACTTTCAGACATACATCTGTGGGAATTCGTCTCTTGTAACGTTACTTAAAAATAACTCAGAAACCAGTTGGGTGTCAATATTTTGTAATGCACAGAATAATGGCAATATCCCCAACTGCACAGATTCTCTCCTAAACTTCCATTTACAATCCTGCCCAAACTGCAACAGAACTGAACTAGAAAAAACATCCCTTTCAGTTTGCAATGATCAGAATCTAGTTCGGGTCTTGGCTCTTTTCTGGAATTCATCAGTACTTATAAATAAGTTTATTCTGTGGAATATGTGTGATTATTCCTCCTGGGAAATGATGCCTCCTACACCATTTTTAGTGTGGTATTGTTGGAAATGTGACAGTATAACTTTTTCAGACTTTTTGTGCAATAATTTTCAGTTGTATGATGAGTTATTAACAGAAACCAGTATTCAAGAAATTCCAATCTGTGACCCAAATAAGACATGTCAGTATTCAACATGGGATTTAACCACTCTGCAGATTTCTTTGATAAAATATTGTGCTCTCTGGGATGTTCAAGGCTTTACGCAGTATATTTGCAGGAATAGCACCATCTTGAAACTCTTACTTCAAAACACAAACCTGACCTGGGTTGAATTTTCCTGTTTTGGTTCCATCTCCCCATCTAATACATCAAATCTTTGCAATTATGGGGAGTGGATTCCTAAAACAGAAAGATGGATGGGACCAGTAGATTTCTCTACTGTATATTCATGCAGCAAAAATGATACAATGAGCTTCATGCTGAATGTATGTAACAATTCCCAGATCCTGAGTGCCATCAGTGAAGGTCCAGCCCTTACATGGACACTGAATGTCTGCTACAAGTTATCTCCTTCTAATGTGTTAAGACAGATACTGGTATGGGATGTATGTGACTATTCACAAACCATGACCTTCACTCCATTAATGGTGGAATTCTGCTGGCTGTATGATGAAGAAAACTTCTTTAATTACCTTTGTTCTAATTTAACTTTTTATGCTGCAATTAAACCACAGCCACAAAACTTCTGGTTAAAGCCCATTTGTGCACCTCTTGCTCCTACATCAGCAACTGGAGCTCTGAATTATTCCATTGTCCAATGTCACAACCAATATTCAAATCTAACTAGTCTAGACATTTCTTTGATTCAATTTTGTGTGGAGTATGATCAGGAGATGTTCCTCAACACATTCTGCAATGCAACAATATTCCCACAAGAAAATGAGGGCTGTTCATGGGGTACCAAATTATGTTCTTATTACAACTGGCATGGCGTCTATGTTCATCCCGTTGTGGTGAAGGCTTGTTGGACATCTGATCAGTTGAACTTTATGGCAGGTGTGTGCTCAGATCCATCCCTTCTTAATGAATTGTTGCTATACTCTGCAAACTCATGGCTCAGACCTGTATGCAGAAGTCAAAGTGAAAACCAGTTTGAAAATTTAGTGAAAGCTGTTTGTAGGTACAATGAGTGGGAAAGCGTATCTTCTGTGCCAGGCTCAATAGCAGCTTTCTGCAATGCATACAATCATGAGACATATATGCACAGTATCTGTGACAGTCAACAGGAGGCAGTTTGCAATGATACCATTGAACGATGGTGGGATTCAAGCTATGACTGTAATTATACCAACTGGGAGATGGGATCCATTGATCTTGATGAGACTTTAATGTGTTGGGTACTTGAAAAAGAAAACTTCACTACCCACGTTTGTGCACAATCAAACTTACTCTTAAAGCTTTCCAATGATTCAAAGACCTCATGGGTTACTCACGTATGTTCTATTAACACTAGTGTATTTAATGAGACAGACATCTGCCTTTCTGAGGATGATAAGAAGCAGCTACAGTGGAATTGCAGCATTGACCTCAGCATCGTTTGTCCAGGAAATGGCCTCACAGTGACCAGTTTCCTTCCCATCAGCATCTGCTACTTACAGAATGCAGGCCTCAATCTGACAACTCCTAGTATCACCACATTGTACACCCAAGCTGTGGACACCACCATAATGCTCCTTCTTCTTCTACAAGATATGCAGATCATTTCCTTGTCAGACACCACCCTACTACAAGCTCAGGTTCTGCGTACCGTACTCGACGTCATCTCCCAAAATGCACTGCAACAAAATCAGAAGAAAGAACTTCTACAGACATTTGCGGTTGGTTTGCTTATTTTACATAACAATATTTCATATATTTTTGATGTGTTCCATTTAGGAATTTGTGGGAAATTACAATAAGCAAACGTATTGAACTCACAATTAATTAGATAGGTTAAGCAGCTTAAATGCTAGATTTTCATAGGTGACTAAAAAGTCATACCTTACGCGAACTCCTAAAAATGGATTTACCACAAATCACCTAAAGTAAATGCTTAAAGTGGGTTTCCAATTTTTTTTTATACTAATGACCTATCCTCTGGATAAGTCATTAGTATATAAACGGTGGAGATCCGACACTCAGGACCCCTGTCAATCAGCCAATCACTTCTGTGACTGCTGCAGCCACCTCACAGCTTACTCTAGGCTAGTGACATCACGTTCATTGGTCACATGGCGTAGGTGCAGCTCAGTCCCATTCAAGTGAGTGGTGCTGACCTGCAATACCAAGCATAGCCGTTATACAATGTACAGTGCTGTGCTTGGTGAGCTGTAAGGAGGCACGAAAGGGCAGCAGTCTCCTCAAACAGATGATTGGTGGGGTTCCCGGGTGTCAGAACCCTGCTGATCAGATACTGATGACCTATCCTGAGGATAGTCCACAATTGGTGCTGCTCTCAACTTGTATTGCTGCTATCCTGAGGATAGGTCATCAGTATAAAAAAGTCAGAAACCTCTTTTAAGACCCAGTTTACATATAGGGTTGGATTTTCAATAGAACATTTAGAACAATCACAACTAAACAAGTGATCATTATATTCCTTATAAGCAGCCAAATTCTTGCCAGCCATTGGACTGAGCTTTAGAAGTAGTCAGTTTATTGCAAATGCTAAGTCTCGAAATATTTGTAGATTCTGTGTAGGACCAATGTAGGAATAATACATCGTGGCTGACGTTTTTGTAGATGGGCCTTATGGAGTAATAATTACTCAATTTTTACATAGCAAATTGTTGCAAATCACAAGCAGGGGCGGACTGGCCATGTCGGATGGGCTGATGTCAAGGGGGGCCACATGAGCCCTTCTCATGGCCACTGGCCAGGTACCTAATGATCTGATGCTCTCCTGAATTCAGCTGGATCGCTGTCCTCAGGACAGTGATACACTTGAATACTGCAGCAAACATGGTGGTATTTTGTGCTGCACTGTGGTATCTGGTTCTGCAGGGGCAGTATTTTGTGTTGCTCTAAAGTATTGCTGGCCCTACCTACTTTTGTTGCCCCTCCTTCTGTCAATTTGGACTCATCTACAACATAGGGTTATGTTTAGGTTTCCAGGACCACTTTAAGGTCCACGTCTGCTCTTGATCAAAAGGAAGCTTTAGTTCACATCTGAATACAGGTTGTTGGGTAATAGGATTCATATGTAAGTAAAGTCCAAGTCACCAACAGGTATATTTTCAGTGCTTTATCATGAGGCAATAAAGCACATAAGAGCGATGTTTCAGCACATAGACCTTCTTCCTTCAAGTCATTATGTGCTCCGAAAACACAGAAAGCAATGAAGAATGAATCTGCCAATGCCTTGGACCCTTCTTGAATACTGGACTTTTATGGGGGATTCAGGTGGAACCCACCTTCAAGATAGTATGTCTCAAACTTACCTGCTGCCCACAATACCTAATTGGAATGATAGGATTTAAATTTAAAGGGGTTATCCCATGATTAATGTAAAAAATGAAAATAAGACATCATATAGTACATGAAATAACTAGAACCAGCCTTGTAGCTCACATGGATCCAGAGATCCCCCCATTCATTGCTCTGATAGATTTATATCAAGCTGAAAGCTCAAGGTGAGTGTCTTTTCTGCTGCAGCTCAGGGGGTGTGTCTCAGCTCTCCCTATCACAGCTCAGGGTGTGTGTCTCAGCTCTCCCTATCACAGCTTAGGGGGCGTGTCTCATCTCTGCCTATCACAGCTCAGGAGGCAGTTGAAGAATAAAACTGAGCATGTGCGGCCTTCTCAGTGAGCAGGTCAAAGAAATATGAAAAAGAACAAAAAGCAGATGGCACTATACAGATACATTTTGTTGAATTACTCAGTGGCTATACAAAATTTGTAATTACATGCAATTACAAAAGTATTCAGATCCAGGTGCCCATTTGAAAACTGTAGAATATTTTTTGTGGGACAACCCCTTTAAGGAGGTATATTCTTATCTGTATTCACAGCTTGCCGTTTTCTTTCTTTACAGAATACATTTCTTCTCCTCATAGAAGAACAATCACCATCCCATTCGTGGACCATCATTGAAGTATGTTAATTGTCTACTTGTAATAAGTATATAAAAATAATGACTGCTTGCACAGATACTGAAAATGTCATATTTTTCTATCAACAGACATTATTCAATCTTACAGTATCTGAACTAAAAGTGTGCATATCCTCTCTCCAACCTAAGTCTGCCAAACATTTCCTCAGTGTCCTTTTACAGAACCAGACCTCCTTAGAGGTATAGTTCAACACTGTGATTGCTTTATGGGTAATATCTAACAATAGTTTGTGTTACTTTGGATTTTTTTTATCAAGGCAGATCTATGGAGATAGAAGAATTACCATGTATTAAAGGGGTTGTCCAGAATTAGAAAAACATGACCAATTTCTTCTAGAAACACAGGGTTGCCAACCTTCCAGAAATTTATGGACAGTCCTTAGGCAACTTTTTCCTGTGTTCATGAAAAAAATAGATGTGTGCGTGATTTTTTTTTAAGGCTGGTGGTCCTTGACTAGATTATTTTGGTGGTAATTATCAGCATTTTACAGCTCACAGTGAATGCTCGTAATAGGTTCTTATCAGCATATTGAGCTATAGACATGTATTACTTATAATATTCATCATTCATTATGGTTTTCCAAATTGTCCATACAAATGTTGACTGTCCATAATTTTCTGATAAGTTGTCCAGAGGTTGTGCATGGTATTGCAAGTCAATCTAATTTACTTCCATGGGGCTGATTTACTTCCATGGGGCTGAGCTGCAATACCACATCCAAATCATGGACATGTGTGGGCCTGTTTCTAGGAGAAAGCAGACATATTTTTGTAATTCTGGACAATGCCTGTCTGCTTCTTGCCAAATTTATTCTTGGTTTATCTTCCAGGTTTCAGATGACTACTTTTCTATGATTGTGTCCACACTGCTTTCAGTCCAGGTGCCCTCTGAGCCTCTTCTCTTCTGTGATGTTATCCCATTTTTACGTTACCTGGAACCTGATGAGCTTATAAGGTTTCTCCCTCCACTCCAAGACAACACTCAGGTGTAAGTTTAGGAATGATAATCGGTCTACCTTATATCACCCAATCATCATTGTTATGTGCACATAGCTCATCCAGAGGTTGGTTAAGAACCACTGATATGTTTGTATGAGAAATGTCCCTTACTAAAGAACTTCTCAGGAGTTAAATGGGTTTTCCACCTTTTTCTAAGTGATGTCCTATCCTCAGGACAGGCATCACTATCTAATATGCAGAGCTCCAACACTCTGCATACCCATTGATCAGCTGTTTCCGTGTAGCCAGAAGTTGACATCAGAAGTACACAGTTCCATCCACTGTGTATAGTGGATGGAGCTCATTACTGCAGCACTGCTCCCATTGGCCCCTGCTGATCAGATAGTGATGGCCTATCTTGAGGGTAGACCATTACTTGTAAGGTAGATAACCCCTTTCTATCATAGCCAAAATGGTGGATACCTTGACAGAGCTTAACAGACCCTAGTCAACGGTGGCTGTTGGGTAGCCTATTTTATTTATAGGTTAGTCAGGTCATGGAGCACCATGACCTCTTCAAACATCTGATCAGTAAGGGTGCTGGGAGCCAGACTGTCAGGCCAGTGACATCGTGTTGATTTCTCACGTGGCCTAGGTGCAGCTCAGACCTGCCAGTTTTATAGTCATAGGTGTAACTATAGCTGTAGCAACCATAGCAGTTGTTGTGGGTTTCAGAGTTTGAGTAACACTGTTCCACTTTTGGAATTTGCAGTAGTTCCCCCACCTCCTTTGTGCAAAACATGTGGTACATGGCAAAAGGTGGTAGTGGCCAATGCCTAACTTTGCTATGGGATCTATTGACTGCTAGTTGCACTTCTGATTATTATCTAGGTCTAGTTCTGACAGTAACAGACACATTCAAAATCTCTTGACAGCAGAGGGCAGACATGATTAACCTATAGAAGTATATAAATAGGCCGTACATGTACATGCTTGTCAATATGTGTAGAAATCTGGGTCTCACTCCCCCTTTTCTAAAATTCACATCCTGACCTATACCTTGGTTGAACTTAATGGACTTATGTCTTTTTTCAACCATATTAACTATGTAACAGATTTATTACCTAAATCTGATCCAGCTATTAAAGGGGTTGCTTGTGGTTAAAAAGAATCTTAGCTGCTACCTTCTAAAAACAGTGACACTTTTATCCATGGGCTGGGTGTGGTATTGCAGCTCAGTCTACTTCTGCTAACAACTGTGATGCATTTTCTTTACCATCTATGAGATTGATGTCTTATTTCTTGTACAGGCTTGAGATCCTGAGTCGCTATGCTTTATCTCTGTCTAATGACAAACAATATGCATTGGGGTTCTGGCTTCGCAGATCAACCCTGTTTGAGAATTTAACCAAAATGGATGGCATTTTTCTACAGCAAGTAGGAAATCTTCTTCCACTATTGTCACTGGATGTGTTTCTACGGCTCAGTGCACAACAGGTAAGAGGCCAAGGCTGGTGACTTTAAAGTAACCATGAATGATCCACTGACATTTTGAAGTTGGAGCATTAGTTTTTTATTCCATGGTGGTGACCTTTTGAATAGTTGTAAATCTGTTGCATTGTTTCAAAAAAATTGCACTAAATTTTCTTGCAGAGTCATAACCATGAATTCCTCTATATGGCACAATACAAAATTAAGTTTAGATAGGGCCACACGAGGTGTCACTGACATGTCCACACTGCGACTGAAAACTGCAGTATTATCTGGCTATGTGGTTTTAAAATTAAGTGATTTTGCCAGGAAGCAGCTCTTTCACCAGTAAAACCATGCAGCCGATAGTAATGTAATTAGATAGATGTTCAATCCTGACATTTTTACTCTTCCATCAGGTTGTATGCATTCTTCCTTTGCTCCCAGGAGATTTACCTGAGCCATACCAGAGGGTTGTTGCATCCAAAGTGTTGCAAGCACCAAATATAACAGTGCAGGATGTGGAGTTGTGAGTATCAGAGTGTCACCTAGGATGCCTGGTTAATCTTCTTTGTGCTGACAGTGCTATTACAGACAGGTTGTTTTCTTCACAGAATGGGAAGATGTGTGTGCCAGGCTGATGTTCAGGATCTGAAACCATATGGCCAGAATATGAATATTTCCTTAGCTTTGAGAAGAAACCTCTTTCAGTGTGTGACAAGAGGAGATCTCTTTCCAGACTCCATGGTGACGTTCAATAAATCAAACAGATGATAAGAAAACTATAAAACTATTTTGCTAGAAAATCCTTCATGTCTACATATCTGTTTAGAAAGGAACTGATTTACAGGAGGCTCAGTAGGCACATGGTTGTGACCAGATGGTTGGGGATGCACAGAATCTTGTTCTTGTTGCAGGCCGCAAGTTGTGCCTCTCTGCTTTATGCGGTCCTGAGGGCCTGATAGATAGAAACTTGATGCATGAAAACAACCTGAGCTTTGTGAATTTATATAGGAAATGCATGTATTCATCTCTTTAATATAAGTTTTATATTTCTACATGCAAAGTACAGTAATTATTCTAGGTTGCAATTCACCCTAGGTTTGACTTAAACTAGTGCTTTTGGCACTAGATAGTGGGAGAGTTGCATCACAACTGGTGCAATAGGAATGTGGAGCAGTTGTCTATGGTATCCACTCAGATTTCAGACCTAACTTTAGAGGCACTTTGGTACATGAAAGCGATTACTTGATTGGTTACCATGGAAAGCTACACCACTTTTCCTTTACTTTACACACTTTATGTTTTTCTTCAACGTGTATCGATAGGTACAATATAAATGAATGATGATAGTTTCTTTATCCATTATCGTCCCTTAGCTTTGATCATTTGTCTCTTTGTCATGTGGTTAGATGTTGGACTTCCTGTTTGGTGATCTGAGGTACCAGTACCTTGGACAGCTCAGTTCAAAATCCTTCCCCAGTCTTTCTGAGGCGATATGCTCTCTGGGACTGAATTTCACCCAGGGTCTACGCCCAGAGCAACTGCTTCTGGTCCTTTCCGACGTGGCTTCAGTGACACTCACAGCAGCTCAGGTAATATTACTGTATTCTATGTGAACTTTTTACTATCTGGCTATCTATCTGTATGTATCAATCTGTCCATCTGTCTATCTGCAATGGTGAAACAGGTTTATACTTTCAAATAAGGTCAACGTTTCAAATAATGAAGACCATTTCAAAGGCCGTAGATACATTTGATATGGTAAAAAAAAACAACAATTTTTATGTTTTCAGATTGAGATAAAATAGTTGCCATCAAATTTCAAGCTACAATCTCCATGATATGGAATTTAGAACTGCTCCTTTAGACTTTTCTGAAGTTGGCATGTCCCTCACAGTAATACATTCTAGACATGAGGTCTGTGCATCCAGGATGCTGCTGTCTTCACTAGCTCTTGTGTATCAGAATCAGTCCTGCACAGCATATTCCTTCGAATACAGCCCCAGTGTGATCTACTCTCTGCTCTCCTGAACAGACACTGATACTGACTGTGTGACCCCTTCCTTTCCCTACAGTCTCTGCCCTCAGTGTTCCCCTCTCTCTACACTCTGTTTCCGCTACTGTTGTGTATAACTGCCTCCCCAGCCTGCTTGTATCTCCCACTGATCTTACACTGTGCTACTGTAACATGAGGGATAGGAAGGGCCAAGGGCAGACTGGCAATAGACCTTACCAGAAAATTTCCTGGTGGGCCAATGCCCATGGGGCCACCTGAGCCCTGTTCATGGCCGGCCACGGGAAGTATTTTGAGATATATTTTATGCTTCTAGGGGCAGTATTTTGTGATGGACTGTGGTATTTGGCTCTTTTGGGGTGGTATTGTGTGCCGTAACATGGTATTGCTGGCCCTGCCTAATTTTGTTGGCCTTGCCTTCCACCAATTTAAACCTGACTACAAAGTGGGGCAACTTTTAGTTTTTTAAGGTCCCAGTCCACCCCTGGAAAGGGCATAGAGCAATGAGGAGCAGAGTGATGTCAGGTTTCTGTCAGAAGCAGCAGGGCAGACACAGACTCTTCAGCAAGAAAATGATAGGACATTTTTAATGAAGACTTTTTCAGAATTTGCTTAATTTTGTATTTATGAAGCAGTTATGGACCAGTTACAAAAAATCAGTGCAAATGTATCCATAGCATTTAAAGAGCACACATAGCAGTCCATTTTGTAGAGTAAAACAATATTACTAATACTTTACCTAATTTACTGACTCGGACAGGATTGAATAGCGATGAAAAACAACTAGTTAAATGCTTCTGAAATATGCATAGTGAGGTTGGCAAACCAAAGCTGGTCATATACACATATCTCTAACTTTGCCCAAAGTATAACTATACACACCCAGTCTCCTTAATGCCCCCTCATAGTAATTATTTATTTGTGACACCACACAGTAGTAATGTCCACAACGTGCTCCCTTTACAGTAGTTATACCCACATTGTGCCCCTCACAGTAGTTATGTTCATATGTGCCCCCTTCACAGTAGTAACACCAACATTGTGCCCCCTTCACAGTAGTTATGCCCACATTGTGCCCCCTTCACATTAGTTATGCCCAAATGTGTCCCCATCACAGTAGCTATGCCCAGATGTGCCACTTTCACATAAGCTATGCCTAGATGTGTGCTCCTTCACAGTAGTTATGCCCAGATGTGCCCCCTTCACAGTAGCTATGCCTAGATGTGTGCCCCCATCACAGTACGTATGCCCAGATGTGCTCCCTTCAAAGTATCTATGCCCAGATGTGCCCTCTTCACAGTAGTTATGCCCAGATGTGTGCCCCTTCACAGTTGCTATGCCCACATGTTTTCCCATCACAGTAGTTATGCCCAATTATGCCCCCTTCACAGTAGCTATGCCCAAATATGTCCCCTTCACAGTATCTATGCCTAGATATGCCCCTTTCACTGTAGTAATGCCCACATGTGCCCTCTTTACAGTAGCAATGCCCAGAAATGCCCCCTCACAGTAGTAATGCCCCCATGTGCCCATTCACAGTAGCTATGCCAAAATATATGACCCCTTCACAGTAACAATGAGCAGATGTGTTCATTTAACAACAGCTATGCCCAGATTTGTGCCTCCTTCACAGTAGCTATGCCCAGATGTGCCTCATTCACAGTAGTTATGTCCAGATGTGCCCTCTTCACAATAGTTATGCCCACAAGTGCCCCCCCCCCACACAGTAGTAATGTCCAGATGTGTCCGCACAGTAGTAATGCCCACATGTGCTCTCTTTACAGTACCTATTCCCAGGTATGCCCCCTTCACAGTAGCAATGCCCAGATATGTGTCTCCTTCACAGTAGTCCTGGGTCCAGGATGGTTAGGAAGTATGTATACATTATATCTATGTTGGTCGAACCTGACAATTTTGGTGGGTTCAGCCGACGATCTAACGTGTATGGGGTCTCCCAACTCTACCCCGATGGCTGATGTGAGAGGAGATAAGGTTTGAGCTCAGCTGAGCATACATATGTATGGGAGGATAGGGTGTGATAGCTCTCGGCCAAACAAGTGTTATTTTACAAGTACGACCAGCAATTCTTTATCTTGACACTTAATGCATTAAATAAACAGATGAACCAAAATTTCATGCCGGGATGTGATGCAGTGGCTGTGGGGTGGTATTTTGCTGCGTTGCCAAGTACTACATGTCAAAACTGTGTTGGTTTACTGTGAATGGCCACGGTTTCGTCAAAAGTGCAACATGTGCTTTCTCTGTTTTGCTGAGCTCTATTTCCCCCACCTGCTGCATGAAAACAAAGCCTAACTTGACTTTCAAAGACTTTAATGCTAAGTGGCAAGATAAAGATTGCTACATCTGTACATTTCCATAACTATTGTTTCAGTCGACAACATGGCATCTTCAATTACATTTAGGTAACAATGGATTTTATCTTATACATTAGTACAAAAGCCTAATTTCTATACATTTAGAGGTTAATCAAAAATAGTTGACCTCTCTTATTATCTTATTATAAAGATTCCAAAATCAAACACAATTAGCTTACACCGAGTAAAACAGCGGCAATGTTGGTGCTTTCATCTAAACCAATGGTAGTGATCAAAGAGGGATTTTTAATTGATAGAATCAAAACCATTTTTCCCCATGCCTGTTACACAAATCTGTGTTTTACAGTATGGAAAAAGATACACAGCACATACTTTATATATTTATATTAGTATTCCGGTTTCAGTCAAAGGTACAAAAAAATACCAGAAACCAGATGGTACCATTCTAATAATTCTGACAGCCATGATGGTCCCGTGATCAGAGCCTTAGCCAATATTGACATATGTATGTTGATATTGTTTATCATTTTTATTATTTCTGTGTATATTTTAGGCACGGGAGATTGTTCAGAAGGTCCTAAATCCAGGAAATGTGAGTGTTTATAATTATTTACACTGTATTAGCTACAAATCCACAAAAGGCTGAGGCCAGGGCATGTTTGCATGATAAGTAAATGGGACTAAGGCTACTTTCACATTAGCGGCAGCACGGATCCGGCGGGTGAAGGGTGCCACCGGATCCGTGCTGCCGCAGATGCACGTGTGGGGCCGGAACCACGCTCCGGCCCCACATGTGTCAGACAGTGTCATACATACATACACATACATACATACACTTACACATACATACACATACATACATATATACTTACATAGGCCCAGACAACAGGAGGAGGACGGCGCAGAACAAGAGGAGGATGGCTCGCACAAGGGCAAGTTTACCCACAGCGCCAGCTGCTGGAGGGGAAATTGCAGGGAGACGGATCTGGAATGACCCCCATTGAAAGTCAATGGAGGACGGATCCGTTTACCATTGTCTCACACCAAACGGATCCGTCCCCATTGACTTGCATTGGGGGTCATTCCAGATCCACCTTGGTGCGGATGCCCAGACTGGAGAGCAAACCGCAGCATGCTGCGGTTTGCTCTCCGGTCTGAAGACGGAACGGAATGCTTTCAGGAGCATTTCGATCTCTTCAGTTCAGTTTTGTCCCCATTGACAATGAATGGGGACAAAACTGAAGCGTTTTATTCTGGTATTGAGCCCCTATGACGGAGCTCAATACCGGAATTCAAAAACGCTAATGTGAAAGTAGCCTAAGTGGCTGCAGGTACAAGGTTACTTCTATGTAATTTTTAAATAATAAAACATTTATGTCATTTTTTCTAAGACTTTAAGTTCAACCCTGTTCAACCCTGCTGTGAGCGGTCCGCTCTGATTGGACAGCGCTCACAGCAGGGCAGAAGCAACGCCCATTGAGGAACAAGGAGTCTCCTCCTCCCTGTTCCGATGCTTCTTAATTTACATAAAGCCCGACAGAAGAACGGGGGGCCGTGTGAAGCCACCGGGGGACCTTTTGAAAAAAAAAAATGCGCCGCTGCCATCAGAGGGGGATAGACTATGAGGTACATAGTGTAGTTTGATTTTTTGAAAGTGGTGAAAGGTCCTCTTTAAAGGGGTAATCCAGGAAACAATATTGATGATCTATCCTCAGGATCTACATCTACTGTAAGAATTTATTCACGAACAAGCTTTAGAAGAAGTTCCCACAGATGAGCGTTGCAAGGGGGTATATTCTTGCAATCTTGAATCTTGAATCTTGTAAAGAACCATATCTGACCAGATACTCTTTTATTAACTTGATACAGTTATATTGAGAACTATGCCAGGGTTTCTACTTAAGGTTTTGTCTACTATAAATAAATCCTGTTACTGTTTTTTCAACAGCAGGATAATGATTCGTCTAGTGACAGTCCTCATCTTTTAGACATAAAAAGATCTGTTATTTTCTACCTCCAGGAAATCCAGTCATTTCATCCAATCAAAATCACTGTTCCTTGAATTTTAAGATCCCAATGAGGGTAAAAAGGCAAGCAAATCTTCTCTGGCCCAACGGATAAAAGACTTAGAAGGGTTGGATTCTCCATTACACATCAAAGCGCATTCTACAAGATCTATAGCTACTTCCTAGGCAAAGAAATTCCATATTCCCCTTAACCAGATTTGCTGTGCAGTCACGTGGTCCCTGTCTTCAACATTCGTAAAGCATTATAGGTTGGATGTCTTAGCTATGGAGGGTTCAGCCTTTGGCAACTCCCCCATCTCCCTTGATATTGTTTTATCTCCTATGTGTGTGTTGCTAGAGGACAATCAGGAAGTGGAAAATTTATTACCTGAAATTTTTATTTCCTGGAGTCCATAGGCAACACAATAATCCCACCCAAATAAATTCTCTATACTGATGCATACTACCTAACGTGTGTTTCCTTCAGCGTCTTATTATACAGCAGTCAATTGTTTGGTTATTGTTTTACTGCTAATTAAACAGTATCTCTTCTGTTGAGTCATTAAACATATGTGTGTGCTACCTACAGAATCCAGGTAATAAAAATTTAAAGTAATACATTTTCCACTTTTCACACACAGGTCCCTGATGAAGTGCTGTCACATATGGGTTCATTGGTAATGAGGATAAGTCCCACGCTTCTTCAGCAGCTATCAGACAACCAACTTGCAAAGCTTCTGTCTGCCCTGACCAGTAATGCAGATATGCTCAGTTCTACTCAAACACTGGCTGTTTTCAGGACATTGTGGGTTTGTATGACAGCTTCTATAACTGTTTTGTTAATATTTAGTGTAAACAATAATACTTATAATACATATAACAAATAATATCATGTAATAAAAGCAGCCTTAGTAGCTACTGTGGGGGTCTGAGGAGTGATTTAAAGGGGTAGTTTTGGCTATGCAGAATTGCTGGCAGCACTAGGTAGAGGTCAGGAAGGGTAGGACAAACATACTTTTTGTGGAGCTTCTATTATCTGAAGTAGTTGTAGTGCTGTGGATCAAGGGTGCTTTGGAGTCTAAATGTTTGTGGACATTTGTCCTGTTGCTGCTATGCAAAAGCCATCAACTCAATACTTTAGTGCACTTTAGTGCACTATGTTTTATGCCATTGTTTGCACTTTTTTATACTGTTGAATTTCTCTATATGACATATCCTGATCATTTGCTTTGTCATTTCACTGCATATGCAATAGGTTGTGGAAAGGGTTAAATGTACAGTCAGTTCATACTAAGAGAAGCTAGTAATTTTCCACTGCTGTCATAAGGGACTATGCAGAGCTGATTTTTAAAGGGAAAAACTTTTGATCGTCTGGTTTAGTTCTGTCTGTTGTTTATGACTCAAACCAGCTTAGTCATTCCCACTGACTTGTATTGATGCTCAATACAAGTCTATGGCAGCCTTGATTTGTATTGTTTAAGTTAGCCTGTGGTTCTCCACTTTCTCTCCTCCCACTAGAAGGTTCTAAGTCAGTTACAAACTGTATAAAAGTAGACCAGTCAAAATCATTAGAGGTTTACAGATAGGGACCGGTGTTTAGTATGAGAGACTCTGCCAGACTGCATGAGTGACCAGAAGAAGACAATGAGGTAGAGATAATCTGCCCAACATCTTAGCCACAGACCCTGAGCCACAAGCCTTTTGGCCATGGTATCAGCCTTCTGAGAGACAAAGGTAAAGCTTTCCTCAGCACAGAACCTGAACTTTGCCAGGGAGATGACTGGTGAAGCCGACTGTATTGTTGTGAACTTGAGTTCTTCCAGTAAAGAAGCATACTGGTTTACTGCAAACCTTGATCCTCTGGACTTATTTGCTATTAGGGTGTACCACATCTTACCATCCCCTCCAGAGAGCACCAACCTGTGGTGACATCTCAATGGTATAGGGGGAACCAGCATAGTGTTGGGACCACCTCAAGCCCAGTCACTGCATACTAAGAATATATAATCTCATTCTGCCAGGTTCTGATCCTGCAAGTGCCCTTGAGGTGATGCTTCACTGTGAAGTACTCTCTGCATTGTGCTGCCACACAGCCACTCCCCTCTGAGTCACAACTGTAGTGGTCTCCTTGCTGTATGAAATAGCTGTCACTCAGACCAGAAGGGAGTGACTGTAAAGCGGCTTAGAGCAGGGAGCACGTCACAGTGAAAACTGCATCTAGTGCACTTGCAGGAGCAGTATTCATATTCACAGTACTACTGATAATAAAAGCTCTGTGAAATGTTTGTCCTGCTCTCTTAGGCCACTATCAAGTGCTGTCAGCATGCTTAAACTAAATCAGAACCAGGGGCGGATTGGCCATAGGGAAAATTTCTTGGTGGGCCGATGACCAGGGGGCCTGAGCGCTCCTTACGGCCAGCCAGTGGAAGTTTTTGGGGATGTATTTTGTGCTGCTGGCAGTATTTTGTGATGGACTGTGGTATTTGGCTCTGTTGGGGCAGTATAATGTACCACAATATGGTATTGCTGGCTTTGCCTTCCATCAGTTTGGACCCAACTACAAAACAGGGCCACTTTTAGTATTTTTTAGGGCCACTTAAAGTTCCCAGTTTGCCTCTGGTCAGAACATATAGTTTGCGGAGTCACTTTACATAGGCTCCTAGTATTTTTATTATATATTAACATATTCCATTTGGATATATACTTGTCATATGCAGACGTCATGGAATGTGTCAGAAAAGCTTAATGAGCTGGGTACTCTACTACCATCATTACCACTAATTCTATTACGCACAAGGATTAAAGAAATACTGTCTAACCCGTCCAATCTGAGCCTTATGGCAGGAGTCAAATGGAACAAGCAACAGGTAACACATTGTCCTTAATAATACTGTAATGGTAATGTTTACAGACATACAAGGGGCTTTTCATGGTCTGTACAAGCTGTGATGAAGATTGTTGTTTCTTCTGGTTAGTAGGGAAATTTGGAAGCACTGTTCCAGTAAGAAATTAATTATGAATTTATTCTATGTTTGAACAGCATTAAAGGGAATCTGTCACCACATGTCTGGTGATTAATCCTTCTTACGTGTGTATTGTAAGGGTATTCTCAGCACGCTCTATGTTCTCCTCAGCAGCACAGCTCTCAGCGCGCACCATGTTCTCCTCAGCAGCACAGTGGAGAAGGAGTCCCTCCCTCCCTCCAGTGCCGCTGCTGCCACCAATGAGAGGAGAGAGGGGAGGAGGAGAGGGGGGACTGTGGCCACTGCGCCACCAATGAAGATAACTAACCTTTTAATACAAATATAGGCGGGGGGAGGAGAGGTGCCGGGTATGTGATTCTGCTGCCGGCACCTGCCGCCTATATTTGTATTAAAAATTTAAGTTATCTTCATTGGTGGCGCAGTGGCCACAGCCCCTCCTCTCTCTCCTCTCATTGGTGACAGCAGCGGCACTGGGGGGAGGGAGGGACTCCTTCTGCCCTGTGCTGCTAAGAAGAACAAGGATCATACCCATCGATCTGGGTACAAAAGTGTCGATTGGGTATCAATAATTCGATACCTGGTGCAACCCTAGATGGACATCATAAGTTAATTTAAAGCGGTGCTTTTAAAAAAAAAAAAGGAAATACTCACAGATCCCTACACTCTTGTACCGACGGCTGGCTGGCCCCCTGCCACGCTCTGCTTGTTGGTCCAGAAATGAAATCAACAAAGGTGTATGTGACCGAGACGCCGGCATTTCTCAATGGGCGTCTCCTTCTCCCTGGCTGTGCCGCGATCCAATCACAGCGGAGAGCGTCACAGCCAGGAGAAAAAAAAACCTCACCTTCTCCCTGGCTGTGACGCTCTCCGCTGTGATTGGATCGCGGCACAGCCAGGGAGAAGGAGACGCCCATTGAGAAATGCCGGCGTCTCCTCCTCCCTGTACCGATGCGCGAAAACTACAGGCGGGCACAGCGGGGAGTAGGAGCTGTATTTTAAAAAACTAGGCAGAGTGGCAGCATCAGCAGGGGGTACCCCGGGACAAGAGGTATTTATCTACAGTAATTCAAATCCGTGAAAGGTCCTCTTTAATTAGAAAGCAGAGAGTGGCAGGGAAGCCAACCAAATTAGTATTTTTTATTTTTTTTATTTTGGACAGCACCCTTAGCAGTTTTAAACATTGTCTTTTGACAAAGGTTTTGCACTCTCATATGTCCACAATAGGCTCCAAAACTAACTAGGGGTCATTAAAATTAGCAAAAAACAACAAAAACAAGAGTCTGAAAGAAAAAAAAACCACCCATGATCTTCTGATTGTAATGTGTCTCAATGATATTCATGTATGGCACTACTAACAGGTGGACAAAGTTTAGGGATTCGGATTTCCTTTTTATAAAGTACAAATAAATACTGTATGACAGCTAAACTGGTTGTCTGAGTGTTTAATACTGACGACCTATCCCATGGAAAGGTCATTAGTAGGTGATCTGTGGAAGTCCTACAACCGGCACCCGTGTCAGTCAGCTGTTTGAAGAGACTGTGGGGCTCCAGTGATTTCTATGACCTCCTCACAATATACCAAGCACATTACCATCTATTGGATACCGTGCTTGCTATTGCAGCTAAGCCACATTCACTTAAATGGGACTGAGCTGCACCTAGGACATGTGACTGATGAACGTGACATTACTGGCCTCTGTCTCTTCATACGGCAGATCGACGGGGGTGCTGGGAGTTGGATTAGATACCGATGACCTATCCTGAGAATAGGTCATCAGTATTAAACACTTAAAAAACCCCTTTAACCTAAATACATACAAACATCAAATCACACTTGCATAAGCGAAAAATATGAATTGTCTTCTTCATATACAAGGCGCTGCTTCTGATCCGTGAGGTCACACAGATGATGCACATATCAAATGAAGTCAGGTAGGTTTGTGATGCCTCTACCCTTTCCTTTGTGTGAAGAAGTATAACATTCCATGTACCTCTCTTGCTTGATCTTCTTTGCCTCCTGCATGTCACTTCTAAAAAAAAACATGATCACATATGAACCAATATATGGTTATTTGGCATGAATTATAGCAAGGATTGTTTGACATTTGGTAAATTAGGCCCAAATTATGGCAACATAGACTGACTTTAAAAATCCCCCTCATGATAAATTTCACCCATAGTTTGTAATAATGAAAAAAACATATCTATCCAGTTTTGCCTATTATCGTGTAATGTTGATCCAGAAGAAAGCAAAAGCTCTCAGGAGGCAAAAAGCTATTTGAACTGTATTATGGGAAAACAAATTCCTTCAAGAAATCTAAAACTTGCAATTTTATTACACTCAAGAAATGCATTTGAATCCCTCTTGAAGTCTTTTGGTGAGTTCACCATCACCACCTCCTCAGGCAGAGAGTTCCATAGTCTTACTGCTCTTACCATAAAGAATGCTCTTTTATGTTTGTGTAGAAACCTTCTTTCCCATAGGTAGTGTGAACCTGTGCAGGTTTCCCTTTCTCCACTGTCACTACAACAATACCATAATGGAAGAAGAGAACGTGTTCAATGGTAAAGTTTCTCTACAATCAGTGTTGGCAGGGGGCAAGTGAACAAACCTTTCTGTCCCAGGTACGGTGGTGCACAAAGTTGGGATACATTTTCATTGCTGCCATCTTTTTTAATTCAAATTAGAGATGTGCACATTTTTGGAAATTTGCTTTGTGTATAATTTGAACAAATTGGTCGACAGACTCTAATCAGGTACAAATAAATTTGACTTGAATCCAAGGTACTCCGATTACCATGGTATGACACTCCAAGGTCTCCTAGGACTGTAACCAACCCCTTTCAAACTCTTTAATGCCAAGACAGCATAAGTAACAGTAACAAGCAACCTGTTTAAAAACACTGCACTGTCCAATTTTTTATGATTTATAAAATTAAAAAACTTTAAAATATGGGGGAAGATTGGTGTTTATACACACATGTATGAACTGAATGAGGGTGCACTGCAGCCATTCATTCTATCCATTCATCTATCCATTCATTTCTATGGGGCCGCCGAAAATAGGCAAGCGCTGGCTCGGCTACTTCCGTCGGCTCCATAGAAATTAATGAGAGCGGTGGCTGCGCTTGCTCCTCCAGGCGCAGCGCTCCCCGCCCCATTCTGGATATAGGTGCGGGTCCCTACGGTGGGACCCGCACCTATAAGACAATGGAGGCATATCCTAGCGATATGCCCCCATTGTCTAAGATGAGAATACCCCTTTAAATATAATATATATATATATATATATATATATATATATATTCTCTGTATTTTAGAGCAGCAGCAGTACAGTATGGGACCTGACAGACAAGGCAGGAGATGTGTGGCTGTGTATGGGTAGTAGTAGTGGCAGTAAGGGCGTGGGAACAGCAGTATGGTATGAAACTGTAGATGTAGTACTAGCTGCGCGGCAGCAGTACAGTATAGGACATGATGGCAGACAGCAGCAGTGGTATCACTGGGCCAGTGATAAATAGCCATAGACTTTCACTGGCTCTGAAATGGGGCAGCTGTTACACTAGCTGTTTTTCACTGTTGTGTGCATGTAGCCTTACACTGTCCCTGTTTAAACTAGCTGTATTGTGTGTCTGAAAATATGCTATAGTTTTCTTTGATGACTCTCTGACAGGTGTCCTGTCCCATCAATGTCCAAGCTTAGAAGAAGACACATGGTTTCCCTGTTCGGGATCTCATATAGTGTCTATGACACATGACAATATTGGCCCTCCTGATTGGCTGAGGCTGACTGTAAGGCATTATGGCCAAGCCCACTTGACAGGGTCCCAACCAGGGTCATGTGGTCCTCCTTCTTTATCCTCTCTGTCCTCCTGTCCTGTCTTCTGATGCCGTTTTGAGCGATTTGTTGAAATCAAATTGCAAAAGCTTCAGGGAAGCCAAATTTTTGGCAAATTCTAAACACATATTCATTTAGAATCGATCAGAGGACAATAAAACTTTCACACTCCTTATCTATGAACTGCTCCAATATTTGCTGCTACAACTGTTTTCTTCTCTGCTCATACTGATATGTCTTTTCTTTTAACACACAGTACCTATAGGTAGAAGTGTACCTAGAAACACTCATCCCGTTAATTGCCTCGTGTAAGGGTTCTGCCAATCACCCAAATGCTTGTTCATTGTCTGAAAACATCACAGGTGCAGAAACAATGATTCTCTATGAGGATGAGCTATTACACCAATGATCCCTTGTCACCATACAGTGGAAATGATTGCTGCATGTCAAAGCAGCTCTTACCTCCTCTGTCGAGCAGGCAATTATTGGGAATGATCTGTTCATTCCCAATAATTGCCTGCTGTGTCAGCCTGTATAAAAGGACCTTCACACCATGCCTGATGAAGAGACCAAAGTGGTTGTGAAAGCTTGCTAGTTGTCATCTTCTTTTCAGTTACCCATTAAAAAATGTCAACTACTGAGGACTAGATTTTTATATTTACTTTCTCATTATGATTTTAGGTCCTCAGCCAACTCATTGACCAGTACTAACTGTGATTCCTTGAGAAGCCTTCTGCAAAATAACACCATACAAGCAATGGAACAGTTTCGTGAAATCATAATTTCATTACCGCGGCATGTGGTGAGAATAAACAATGGACATACTGAGGAATACTTTCACACTAGCGGCAGGGGTGTCCGGCAGGCTGTTCTAACAGCTATATATTCTGATATAGTGGATATAATGCTATGATTCTGGTATCGTTTGAAAGGTTGGAAAGCCAGCTTTCAAACAAGGTCAGGTGGCTACTGGCTAGTGGCTGCTAATCCCAAGATATGAGCAACTAAAGCAGCCCTACCCTCTTCAGTCTGGTTTGCTTTGGGCACTTGGAGCAGCAGAGCTGGGCACTTGGGAGCTGTTTTCCAGCAGAATAAAAGTGCTTTTCCTGGACATGTAATACAGACACAAAGTACACACAGATATGCCTGGGATGTGTATGCAATCTTCTGTGAGGCAGTGCTCTTAGTTATATTGGTGAAAAACAGGTGACAGACTCCCTTTAATGCTAACTTAGACTAGATAGTTTGAAAATGCACCAGACTTACCACAGCAGCTGATGCTGGATGATAAACCTGGCGCACCTTCAGACTGCCTAAGGGTGAAATTTGTCATGAGCGGAATATTTGAGGTCAGTTTTGATTGAGTCTGCAGATGCCAGATTTATCAAATGTTGTACATTGTTGTTTGTTAAATTGATGCATCTTTAAACCTAACTCTTTTGTCTAGAAAGTCAGCTCCAGTTTTTCTACACCCCCACCCCCTCCCAACTGGAGTGAGCTTAGAACTTTTTTTGCAACTTTTATAAAAGTGGCAGTGATAAATCTGGAGTGAAACTATGTATCATGGCAGACCATGCTCACTTACCCACCCACTCTTGAAAACTTAAGAATTATGTAAAAAGTTGTAACATTTTTGTGCAAATAACCCCATAAAGTTGAGAACACACTATTTTGAAACTTTTTGAAGCCAGAGATCCGAAGTGCAGGGTGTGTTAAATTACCCTTATGTTTATACCACTATTAATTGGCTTACTTTGCTGCAGAATTTTGGTGCACATAGCTGTATCATAAACCATGCCCCTTTCTAAGCTACACCTTAGCTTAGTAGGAAAGGGGCATGGTTTCTGATACAGCTATGTGCACCATAATTCTAGGGCATTTGCAGTAGTAAATATCCCCATTGTAACTAATTGACTTTCTAGTAATTGAAAAATTCTGGAATAAAACATCTGAATATTATGTATGTTTTTACATGTTAACATTTCTTTATATTTGTGACTTTACTTCTATCTGTCATTCACTACTGCATTACCAACCATGAGACTCCAGATAACAGATGGTGGGGACTGCTGAGTATGGATGTCCAGGATAGGTGTACATAGTTCATCTTACCTTTATTTAGGTTACGTACCTAATAGCTGGTCTTTGTCCTGTTCGTGATACACAAGTATGATGCAACAGATATTATGATGATTGATATAACTCTTATATGTATTCACATTTTTGGTTCTGTTTAGGTTCGCTGTACACTGGATAAAGTAATCACCCTTCCTCCATCCCTAAAGCTGTTGAAAAGTTTAAGTTCACAAATGATTGCTGAGATTCAGTAAGTCAAAGAGATCAACATACATGATAAAGATAGGAAAATAATATTATAAGTTAGGACTTATGGTTGATAACACCCCTGAGTGACAGATGTGTCAAGAGAGTCGAGGACAAGACGTGTCTTTCTTTTTTTTTTGTTTCGTTGATTTTTTTTTTAAAAAGTAAAACTTATTTGACATCTCCAAGAGAGCCTTAAAGAAGACCTGTCACCCAGAACTGCATATGTATCTTACTTAAAAATCATTAGCTCCCCCTAACAAATACTATTTTTTCTAAATACAGTATTTGTCTAGCAAAATTAAAAAAACAACCTATGTATAAGTCCTGCGTCGTGTTTGCAAATGGCTCAGGTCTGAGCTTCCTGGGTGCAGCACTTTTTTGTCCAGTTAAAAAAACAGGTTGCCAAATGGAAATTGAACAGACTCCATCCAGGGGTGTACATTGAAATCATGGGGCCCCATAGCAAAACTTAGAATTGGGCCCATAAAAAGTACATGCACATGTTGTTATTGGTAGTGTGTATATGTATATATATATATATATATATATATATATATATATATCATTATATACACACATAATAACTATAGTTATGCTTTCAAGTTCTGCTCCTCCGCCTCAGCAGCTCACAGTGTGAGCGAGTACATAACGATCATATTGAATGTGCTCTTTTTGTCGCTGTGGGAGGTGGGAGTTTACACTACCTTGCAGACGAGGGCTCTCTAGGTCAGTGGTCAGGAGGGAGGTTAGAGCAGTGAAGCGCTGCTCATCTTGCCGGGCCCTATTTCTCACAAACTGCTCTGCTGCTGTAACAATATTAGGCAGGGGAAGCAGCAGAGCACAGCAGATAAACGGATTTGGCAGGTGGCTGCTGGAGCAAGGGAGACGTTCGATTAGAAAGGGGGTGGGGCCAATCGGCCTGCCCGGGCGCCTCAAACTCCCAGGCCCCATAGCAACTGCGTGGTCTGCCGCTATGGGCGGTATGCCAGTGACTCCATCGGACTCCAATAGTCTGTTCAGCTCAGTTTTATGCTAAATCCAGCACTTCTGCTATTTTCGTTGTTCTACTTCTCGAACAGAGCAGAACATTGGAAATAACTAGCAGTGTTGTTAATGAATGGTTTGATCAGTTTATTTGTTTGGGCACCAATGCGTATGATGTTGATAATTAGGCACTATATGATACCGTTATTTGTACGAGAATTAACCATATGGGGGCATATAAGAAAGTACCTCACAGGCCATCATCCACCGTAATTCCTGCCGATAGCCCAAATCCATGAAGCAAGTGCCTTTTATTTGCTTTCAAACTTAAAGGTTATGAACACATTGAGGGCAATTTTTTTTATTGCATTTTACTCATTTTGGGCTAATAATCATTTTTCCATTTGGTCAGTTTATGTCATAATGGGTTAACTCTTTGCCTAGCTAACCGCATCTTACGTTCACTTTGAACCATTTCTGCCCCACCTATATCCCTTATCTTTGACCTGCTAACAGCTCATAAACACTTATTTAAGCCATATTTTTATCAGAAGATAAGGATTGAGCTGTAATGAGTGTTTATGAGGTCAGGAGCTCAGAGATAAGGAGCCATCAGTTGAGCTGCCTGGCAGGAAACTGTATAAACACAGAGCCTGGTACTAGAGAATCACAAGGCTGTACAAGGCTGAAAACATTTATTAAAGACCAATTGAAAAAAAAAAGATTTTTAGCTCAAAATGATTACAATGCATTAATATAAAAAATGCCCACAAAGGTGTCCATAGCCTCTGCATATGTCTGCTTTAGGCCCAGCATTGTAGCTGCCCTTCCAGTCAACGGCTGTAGATATGTACTACACATACTGACATCAGAACCCGAGTCTGTGGCATCCTTACCTCAACAGCGTCGCTATGGCTTGCTCGATGCACTGATACGTTGTTTGGTGAGAGGACTTCTATGTGTAGTCTGCATACTGAATACCACTATAATTACTCTTATACAGAATTGCTTTTACATATATGAGCACCATGTTATGTCAAAACTTTCTTTGCAGAATTCAGCAGGGACCACCTCCAACAAGGCACAGTTTATTGTTCTTGGGGTCTTAGCTCCATTTCTTAAAGGCTCAGCGTATCTTACATTGTCCCAGGGAATGATGCTACTGAATGTTGAGCGTGTGACAAATTACTGCTATCCTCAAGAAACGTGGCTGCCATTATCACAACTGCTGGAAGAGGCACAGAGTTTTGGGTATGTAATACACAGAGGTGCTGGAAACTGAACAACATCAGCATATAAAGCAGCAGACAGGAAAAGTTTTATGTGTCCAGGTGTTGCTGCCTTTACTAGCTCTCATGCACACACCACAGCTTGGTATTGAACATTTATTCTTTCTCATATTTACCTTATCTATTCCTTTGGAGGTCACAATTAGAGATTATACATTCCTTTATTATTATCACATTTTAGCATTATTGCACTTTATTATTGCTTTGTACATTTGTCAGCATTTTTTCTTTTCAGGTGATTTGTTTTTGGAATATTGTATTATTATTGCTCGAAATTTGTATTCTCTTGCCTATTTGGCTTGCACTGTGGTAGTGACTAGAGATGAGCGAATAAATTTGTGTCATCAAGAGGGGTTCTGCACCTGCAACTAGGTGTCCCCGAAGCCGAGGCTGACCCCCTCCCCCTTTATTAGTGCTTGATTGACAGGGCCAGACCTCACCTGGCCCTGAAAATCTCACACCTGTGCTGCTGTTAAGAGTAGCGGGGCAAGCACAGAGGCTGTGCTTCCGCTCTGCCCTGTCAAACAAGTGGTGGTGGGGAAAGAGTCCTCTGCTTCAGGGACACCCGGACGCAGGTGCAGGACGAATCAATTCGCTCATCTCTAGGTGGGATCTTGATGTGACATCCATCGGCCCCTTGTATATTTGTTTTTAAATGTTTTTAACCCATAGATAATTAGATAAAGGTGGATCAATTTTTGCATATATTTTGAGATGTGCACAGTTTTTTTGGTATGTGCCTGTCTTGCCTTTGCATTAGTTTAGTACTGCATGTTTGTTGCCCGCTGGCTTTAGCTACAGTTGCTGTGTCTCTTGTTCTTCATCCTATGTCAGAAGAAGTAGCAAAGCTGGCTTTGTGAAGGAATTGCACAGAATCTACAGTCATGGCCAAAAGTTTTGAGAATGACACAAATATTATATTTTCACATGATCTGCTGCCCTCTGGTTTTTATGTGTGTTTGTCAGATGTTTTTATCACATACAGAAATATAATTGCAATCATATTATGAGTAACAAAAGCTTATATTGACAGTTAGAATGAGTTAATGCAGCAAGTCAATATTTGCAGTGTTGACCCTTCTTCTTCAGGACCTCTGCAATTCTCCCTGGCATGCTCTCAATCAACTTCTGGACCAAATCCTGACTGATAGCAGTCCATTCTTGCACAATCAATGCTTGCATTTTGTCAGAATTTGTAGGTTTTTGTTTGTCCACCCGTCTCTTGATGATTGACCACAAGTTCTCAATGGGATTAAGATCTGGGGAGTTTCCAGGCCATGGACCCAAAATCTCTATGTTTTGTTCCTGAGCCATTTAGTTATCACCTTTGCTTTATGGCAAGGTGCTCCATCATGCTGGAAAAGGCATTGTTGATCGCCAAACTGCTCTTGGACGGTTGGGAGAAGTTGCTCTCAGAGGACATTCTGGTACCATTCTTTATTCATGGCTGTGTTTTAAGGCAAGACTGTGAGAGCCGATTCCCTTGGCTGAGAAGCAACCCCACACATGAATGGTTTCAGGATGCTTTACAGTTGGCATGAGACAAGACTGGTGGTAGCGCTCACCTCGTCTTCTCCGAATAAGCTGTTTTCCAGATGTCCCAAACAATCGAAAAGGGGATTCATCAGAGAAAAGACTTTACCCCAGCCCTCAGCAGTCCACTCCCTGTACCTTTTGCAGAATATCAGTCTGTCCCTGATGTTTTTTCTGGAGAGAAGTGGCTTCTTTGCTGCCCTCCTTGAGACCAGGCCTTGCTCCAAGAGTCTCCGCCTCACAGTGCATGCAGATGCACTCACACCTGCCTGCTGCCATTCCTGAGCAAGCTCTGCACTGCTGGTAGCCCGATCCCGCAGCTGAAACACTTTTAAGAGACGGTCCTGGCGCTTGCTTGTCTTTCTTGGGCGCCCTGGAGCGTTTTTGGCAACAATGGAACCTCTCTCCTTGAAGTTCTTGATGATGCGATAGGTTGTTGACTGAGGTGCAATCTTTCTAGCTGCAATACTCTTCCCTGTTAGGCCATTTTTGTGCAGTGCAATGATGACTGCATGTGTTTCTTTAGAGATAAACATGGTTAACAGAAGAGAAACAATGATGCCAAGCACCAGCCTCCTTTTAACCCCTTCAGCCCCGGGCCTGTTTTCACCTTCATGCCCAGGCCATTTTTTGCAAATCTGACATGTGTCACTTTATGTGGTAATAACTTTGGAATGCTTTTACTTATCCAGGCCATTCTGAGATTGTTTTCTCGTCACATATTGTGCTTCACGACAGTAGTAAATTTTTGGCAAAATATTTCATTTTTATTTTTTAAAAAATACCAAATTTACCAAAAATTTTGAAAAATTTCCAAATTTCCAAATTTCAATTTCTCTACTTTCAAAATACATAGTAATACCTCCAAAAATAGTTATTATTTTACATTCCCCATATGTCTACTTTATGTTGGCATCATTTTATAAATGTCATTTTACTTTTTTGGGACGTTAGAGGGCTTAGAAGTTTAGAAGCCATTTTTCAAATTTTCACCAAATTTTCCAAAACCATTTTTTTAAGCACCAATTCAGATATAAAGTGATTTTGAGGGGCTTACATAATGAAACCCCCCATAAATGACCCATTTTAGAAACTACACCCCTCAAATTATAAAAAACTGCTGTTACAAACTTTGTTAACCCTTCAGGTGTTCCACAAGAATTAAAGGAAAATGGAGGTGAAATTTCAAAATTTCAATTTTTTGGTAGATTATTCATGTTAATAATTTTTTTCTTGCAACACAGTAAGGGTTAACAGCAAACTAAACCTCAATATACATTGCTCTGATTCTGCAGTTTACAGAAATACCCCATATGTGGTGGTAAACGTCTCTATGGGTTTGTGGCAGTGGTCAGAAGGAAAGGAGCGCCATATGGATTTTGGAGGCAGATTTTGCTAGAATAGTTTTTAGGCACCATTTTGTAATTGAGAGACCCTGACGTACCCCTAGAGTGGAAACCCTCAAAAAGTGACCCCATTTTGGAAACTACACCCTTCAACAAATATATTAAGGGGGGTACTGACCACTTTGACCCCCTAAGTGTTTTACGGAATTTGGAAACACTTGGCTGTGAAAATGAAAAATTTAATTTCTTCCAATAAAATGTTGCTTTAGCCCCAAATTTGTTGTATTTTCATAAGGGGTAACAGGAGAAAAGCACCACATAATTTGTTACCCATTTTCTCCTGAATACGGCAACACGCCATATGTGGTGGTAAACTGCTGTGGGGGCACATGGCAGGACTCAAAACAGAAGGAGCGCCATATGGATATTACAACACAGATTTTGATGGAATGGTTTGCGGGAGCCATTGATTTTTATTTTTTTGAGGTATTGTCTTATGTGGGGGCTCGTTTTTTGCGGGATGAGCTGATGTTTTCATTGGTACCATTTTGGGGTACATAAGACTTTTTGATCGCTTGGTATTACACTTTTTGTGAGTCAAGGTGAAAAAAATAGCTGTTTTGGCATAGTTTTTTAAAAATTTTTTTTACAGAATTCACCAGAGAGGGCAAATCATGTGATATTTTTATAGAGCAGGTTGTTACGGACACGGTGGTACCCAATATGTCTACCATTTTTATTTTTAGAAAGCTTTACACATTAGATGCATTTTTGAACAGAATAAAATCTTTATTTTGTGTTGCCATTTTCAGAGAGCCATATTTTTTTCAGTTTTTGGTCGATTGTCTCAGGTAGGGTATCATTTTTGCAGGACAAGATGACGGTTTGATTGGTACCATTTTGGGTCAAATACGCCTTTTTGATCGCCTGCTATTACACTTTTTGTGAGGCAAGAGGGAAAAAATGGCTATTTTGGCATAGTTTTTTTTAACAATTTTTTTACAGCATTCGTCTGGGGGGCCATCTCATGTAATATTTTTATAGAGCAGGTTGTTACGGACGCGGCGATACCCAATATGTCTAACTTTTTTATTTTTGGAAAGTTTTACACATTAGATTTATTTTTGAACAGAATAAAATCTTTTTTTGTGTTGCCATTTTCTAAGAGCCATATTTTTTTATTTTTTGGGCGATTGTCTTAGGTAGGGTATCATTTTTTGCGGGACGAGATGACGATTTTATTAGTACCATTTTGGGATAAATACGCCTTTTTGATCGCGTAGTATTACACTTTTTGTGGGGGAAGGTGACCAAAAAATGGCTGTTTTGGCACTGTTTTTATTTTTTACTGTGTTCACCTGGCGGGATGGATTATGTGATATTTTTATAGAGCCGGTCCATACGGACGCGGCGATACCCAATATGCCTACTTTTTCTTTTTTTTTCTTTTTTTAACATTTTTTTTACTTTATTGGGGGGAAAATGGCGTTTTTCTTTTTTTTACTTGAAACTTTTATTATTATTATTTTTTTAACTTTATTTTTTAACTTTTTTTCACCTTTTTTTCAACTTTTGGGGGTCTGATCCCCTTTACAATGCATTACAATACTGTTGTATTGTAATGCATTGGCTGTAAGTGTATTACTCACAGTAATACACTTACAGCCTGCTTCCTGTGCGATCCAGGGGGCTGGATCGCACAGGCTCGCAGGGATGGCAGCCACGATGCCTAAGAAAGGCATTGGGCTGCCATCCAAGCCATCGGGTCCCTGTCACAGCAGCGCGGGGACCCGATGGCCCCCCCGCTCGCCATCCTGAATATGCGCACACCTCATGTGCCGCGGTCAGCGCTGACCGCGGCACATGAAGGGTTAATGCGCCGGCATCGGTGTTTTCACCGATGCTGGTGCATTCCCCAGGGGTCCGGCACCTGGGCACTGCCGGACCCCCGCCGCTGATCGGGCGGGCGCAGCTCCTGCACCCGCCCGATCAGCGCGCCGTACATGTACGGCGCTGGGCGGCAAGTCACGTCCCGCTGCGCCGTACATGTACGGCGCTGGGCGTGAAGGGGTTAAAGTGTCCAGTGGTGTCATTCTTACTTAATCATGACAGATTGATCTCCAGCCCTGTCCTCATCAACACCCACACCTGTGTTAATGGAGCAATCACTGAAACGATGTTAGCTGGTCCTTTTAAGGCAGGGCTGCAATGATGTTGAAATGTGTTTTGGGGGATAAAGTTCATTTTCTAGGCAAATATTGACTTTGCAAGTAATTGCTGTTAAGCTGATCACTCTTTATAACATTCTGGAGTATATGCAAATTGCCATTATAAAAACTGAAGCAGTAGACTTTGTAAAAATTAATATTTGTATCATTCTCAAAACTTTTGGCCATGACTGTACAACAGTAAACAGTTGTAGAGACCGTACAACAGCAAAATTATAGGACTTTTTTAAGAAGACTAGCAAATGAGCAATTAAATAGTGCACAGGAGTCAATAAACTTTAAAGCCGCCCTGTCACCTACTTCATGCTACTGTCCCTAAGAGTAAAGGATTGGCCATATAACAGGTATAATTTTAACAAGTGTTTTAGAAACATGACTCTAGGCAACTTACTAATATATACGGACTTATTAGACGTTCTGCCCCTTCTTAGCTTTCTCCCCCAGACTGCAAGGCCCATTACAAAAAATAGCAGGAGATGTAAGGTCACATCCATCAGCAACCTCGACTGAAACACACTATGCCTTTTCTAGTTTTATGGGCATCCAGGACATGTACAATTTAAAGCTTGGTGCTAAATTTTAACAGAAGAGGCTGCTTACATGCCTCATGCCTTCCCTCTTGATTGATAGCTCCTTTGCTGTCAAAGGTCACTGAAACCAAAACTGAAATCAATACAAGCAGCCTGGAGAGTACTGTGCACTCACCCCCTGGAAGACAAAGGGGCCATATATTAGGACAGAGAAGGAGCCAGATACCCAAAGCTAATGTCTGTGATCGGCGATAATGCCAATTATGGACATATAACCCTTCAGATGCTGTGGTCAATTGTGACAATGGCATCTGAGAGGCTTTTCCCAGGAATGCTATGCTCTCAAGGCCTGAATGGCTCCCCCGTGCCAAGATCAGACAGGGCTTCATAGAAACATAATTAAATAATTTCCATAGGCTGCATTGGTAATGCATTGCAGTCTATGGTAGAAGTGATCAGATGATCGCATGCTCAAATCTCATAGGGGCAGATAAAAAATTGTTAAAAAAAAAAGTTTAAAAATGTTTTTAAACATACCGGTATATAAAAACTCATCTCACTTTCCCCATATTAAAATAAACAATAAAAAAAGATAATAGGTATCTCAATGTCCCAAAACACCTGTACTATTAAAATTGATTTATCATGTATGGTGAATGCAGTAACAGAACACAAACTCAAAATAGCCAATTATCCGGGTTGGTGATGCAAAGAAATTTTTTTTTTTTTTAAAAGTTATTTTTTTATGTATTAAAACACAAGAAAAACTTTATGACTGTGGTATTTCTCTATTCATACTGATCCAAAGAATGAAGGTAACAGGTCAGTTTTACCACACAGGGAACCCCATAAAAATGAAACCCATAACACTGTAGCAGAATTGTGTTTTTTCCCCAATTCCACCCTATCATATGCCATATTGAATAGTGCCATTAAATATTAAAATGTATCCTGCAAAAAGCAAGAGCCCTCATAAGACTATGTGAATAGAAAAATTAAAAAGTTATGGCTTCGGGAATACAGAGAGTAAAAAAATGAAACACAAAAATGGAAAATTGCAGGGTCATGAAGGAGTTAAAACATCTTTTAATTTATTGATGTTCAGAATAGTGGGGATGTTTTCAGCCTTAACTCTTAATCAGATTGTAGGACTGCCCTTTGTCAGAGCTAGGAAGTATACCAGATACTGCTGTGTCCCACAAATATGTACATATTTGTTGAACACAGCACTGTCTGGTGTACTCCATTTCCTTGTGCAGTGTTGAGATACCAAATTATTTACAGTAACTTTACTTAAAGGGGTTATCCAAACCTGTAGATCACAACATCTGGAGACGGAGAATGCAGGCCGCCCTGGCCTGCTATTGGCTGCAACCCCCTCTGTACGATGTTGTGAACTGCATCTCTGTATGAGGGGCCTGGGCTTTGTGGAGGGGAGGGGTTACATGTTTGGATAACCCCTTTAACCACCTAATAGTTTTCCCTGAGCTCAGCTCCAGCTATGGAAAAAGCACTTAACTGAGCCCAGCTTCACTTTCAGCTGCATTTACTGCATCCCGATTTCTAACAGTGATATCTTCCCATGTAGTGAAGATAATGCTGTGTGTGGTACTGTTTGAAAGCTTGGAATATCAGCTTTCAAACAATATAAAGTCCTAGCTGCTACTAATCCAGAGATAAAAGCAGCTAAAGCAGCTGCCCCTCCATCATCAATCAGTTGGGGAGCTGACAGCCTGCAGGAGGAAAGCAAAAGCATTTCAAAATATATAGAAATGTGGCATTGTACTGACCCACAAAATAAAGTAATGTTATTTATACCACACAGTGAACGCCATAAATAAATTCCACAAAATAATGTTAAAATTGCCATTTATGTATCTTTCTCCCTAAAAATAAAATAATAAAAGTTACTTAATACACTATATATAACCCCAAATTGTTCCTAAAAAATCGACACCTAATCCCCAAAAAATTAAAATTAACATTTAGGAGAAAAAATTAAAAAGTTATGACTGCTGAAACATGAAGGGGGAAAATGTTACTGGTCCTTAAGGCTAAAATGAATTATGTCACTAAGGGGGTTAAAAATTGTGTCTCCTGAGATTTACTTCAGACACATATTACAAATCTACAATAAAAGGTGAAAACTTTGGGAGGGTTAATTCAATTTTAATGTGACTGTTAGGAGGTTAATGAATTATATTTGAGTAAATGGAAAAGCGAGTCTAAGTAGAAAAGTCATCTGTCAAACTAAAGTGTAACATAAAGCATTACTGTAATTTACATATCTGTAGATCAATTTTATTATAAAATTTAATGTAAAAGACACACTATTAAATTTGTATTATATTACATAGTTCTCCAAATCGTTGGACATCTCGGTTACTGGAACGTTTGGACAGGCTGGTTCCTTTGCTGCCCCTTGCTTCCATACAGTCTCTCAACAAAGTAAGTTCTAGCCTACTGACGTGAGGATATAATGCATGGTATATGCAATTCATCCCTTCATATCTCTCTGACAGTGAGTCTACACCTTCTTACATCATCTTATATTTAGAGCCAACATTCTGTGCTGATTTATTTTATATCATTATTGAGGTTTGAGGACAGTTTTCCTGATGATATCATTGAGTTTTATGCATGCAGTAAGCTCCTATTCTCCTGTTCTCAATCCTGATTGTTTGCATAAATCGATTGTACAAGCAAAGATAAGAAACTTTGCAATATATAGAAAAAAAATCTTTTCTTTGCTTCAAAGCTACTTCTCCTTTTGCCTCATGCACTAATCACTTACACAAATTTTACAACTACAATCTGTCATGGCAAAGATGAAGCTAATTTTTAGCTTTACTAAGGTTTCAGGTTACAGGTCCTGTCCATAGTCTATGGAGAGGGGGGGAGGGAGCACCTGCAGAATGAGAGAGGCACTGCTACTGGTTAGTAAGTGTTTTACTGTCTTATCCCAGTGCTGGATTCACAGTTACACTGCTCAGTATAGCTGTATAATGTCCTCCATGCTGCTGTGCTCTTCTTTATGTGTTCTGTGTATAGGATACATCATATGAGCTCATCTCTGCCCACTTTGGAGCTGATCTAAGGAAAACAGGTAATAAATGTATGATATAGAGGCCAGATATAGTGTTATTCCTGATGTACACACACATACATGGTGGCTTATACTTAAAAGAAAGTCAACAGAAACTGCAAGTATGCTTTAAATCTATGCCGATACACAGGATTTGAGCTCTGTATCAGAAATAAATATACCAATATAAAGATATATTATAAAATTAAGCAGCACAGTATTTTTTTATTATTTCAGTTATAAAAAATGGATTAGTGTTTAAGAACGGGCAGTCATTTTAAGGGTAGTGAGCAGAATCTGTGTGTTATTTTTAGGCTACTTGCGCTACTATACTTATTTAACTTTGGGAACAACCCAAATGTGAAACTATGGTTGTATATCTTGAATTTTCATATTAGAAGATTCTGTATTTTAATGATTATTGGACCAGTAGGTTTGGTTTTGATCGCCAATAAAAAATAGCTTCATATTCAGTGTAGTTTGTTTGGATAATGTTAATATGATTCTCAATCTGTAGAGGATGTTTTAACCTGTATTAAAAGGACAATTCACGGAAAATGGTGCACTACAGCGGAAAATGCAGTTGACAATATATGGCTAAACCCTCACTCTGATGTTAAAATGAGACTTTCGCCAGTATATCCTTATATCAAAGACATACCGGAGCCCGAGCACCGCGTCAAGGTATCTCAGTTGGCATCGGGACCTAACGCTATCCCTGCTATGATATAGGTAATGACAGATAGGTGCATGAGGTCCAAGACACAGCGACCAGCTCCCAGTTACCTCCAGCGTGAAATCACACATACGGTGGGAGGGGGGGGGCGGAGGCTGTATTTCCCACATTGCCCTGATGTCATGTGACCCAGGCTGCACAGCTGCACCTGAATGTTACCCATTAGTATAATCAAGGCACATTCAACCTGGAGTTGCCACGCCTCCAGGAATAAACGTACAAACAAACTCACGGAAAAAAAAAAAAGTGGTCTCAAATGGCAGAACATGCTCAAAACCCCAATGCTGTAGCGCATATATAACTGGGGGAGCAAATCCCGCACATGTGGCCCGCTGCCGAACGTAATCCCCAGCAAAAAATGCATACAATGGAGGATGCCTGCAGCGGACCACATGTACCACAGTGGTACACCCGATCAAGTCCAACTTCAGGAAGAAGAGGGCACTGGAGTTCCACCACCGCAGCGAGCATGGCTTACAAGAGGCAGGAGCATCCTCTGCTTCAGCAGCAGCTCGAGCGAGGAGGAATTCAGGTCCCTCATATGAGGAACCCAACTACTGGCAGTGTCAAGGACACTGCAGGAGGACCTATGGGAGCCACACCATGGACTGCACCTGACAGGTGAGATGCTAGTTGGCAGTTGTTTTTGTTTAGTTTGCGTTGCCCCCGTTTGACTCTTACCCAGATGGGCATGGATGTCAGGACTCCCCCCATTCTGCAGAAAATTCCTTGTTGCGCCGAAGTGCGCCTATTTTCTCAGGTTATTTGGGAGCCCCCTTGGCAAAAAAGGTTCTCTATGTGCTGTTTTTTAATGTAATGTATTGCCCCCATTTGACTCTCACCCAGCTAGAGTGGACATGGCTGTCAGTCAGGACTCCCCCCATTCTGCAGAAAGGTCCAAGTTGCACCTAAGCGCGCCTATTTTCCTTTTTACCCCCTTCTCAGGTTATTTGGGAGCCCCCTTTGCAAAAAGGGTTCTCTATTTGTTGCTATTCTCTATTATCCATGTGGATTACACATTACCTGTTTGGATTACAATTTTACCTCACGTGGATTACAATTGAATTTTAGAATATGTGTTCCAGACAGTGTTTTATCATGCCAACTAGGAGCCATAAGGAGAGACTCAAACGGAATATCTGAGCCTTTTATGCTTGCAAATGTAAAATTGATTGCACTAAAATGTTTGCATACTTATGTCTTTGCTGTATTTTAGCTACACTGTTTTAATGGTTTAGCACTTTAGCCCATTGTGTGTATTCTTTTTCTGGTACTGCAATGTGTCCAATTATGCACTTATTGTACGGTGTTTTTAGTAAATTATTGATAGCTAGCAGCAGTGAGCACCTTATTTTTCTAGTTCATATGAACTGCCTCTAAAGACTGTACCCCGCGGCCTAGCCTCGTGCATATGACGCATTCGCGCGTCAATAGTACGCTAATGATTCGTACGCACTTTTGTACGCTAATGCTTATGTATTGCGTACTTTTAACTACGCTGACTGTACATACGTAATTTGGGCAGGAATGTTCGCAAAAAAAGTTTTTTGTTTTTTTTTTACGTAGATTCGACGAATAAGTTTGTTTAAATACGAATCTTGTCAGAAATTCGGCGAATATTCGGCGAAGCAAATTTTGAATGATCATCTCTACTGATGATCATCTCTACTATCCAGTCATCACAGATACAGTAGCATCAGAACGAGCTGCTGGAGTGTGATCTCATGAAAAATAGTAAATCTCACGAGACCACACTGTACACTTTTCACAAAGTGGAGCCACTTTACTCAAGTTGCTCTTTTAATTTTGTTGAACTGCATTTACAGAGTCATTGAACATTAAGGCCAACACCATAGTCTGTATATGACTCTTTTAATATTTCCTTCTTTTATAAAGACTGCACTTTCTATCCGTTGGTTATCCCATGTGTTGTCTGGAGAACGAAGATGGAGGAAATCAGCACTAGGTACTGCCTGCAGAAAGAGTCAAACAGTTGATCAGCAAACAGAGGACAGGCAGAAACAACGTACATTATTTCAACACTTGTTTTTGACTCGCTCCTTGTCAAAGAGATCAGGTGAGAGTTACTTGTATAAAAGTGTTGTTGAAAGGTAAACCATTAAATATATAGGACATTATTAGATATGATTTCCCATTCTTTATTTTCCTGGTTTAATAGTATTAGAAGCTTTGCAAAGGTATGCAACATAGTTGATACACCACAATTACATAAAATTTTTAAAAAACCCACCTCACATCCATGTTACGGCTCTTTGACATCAGCGTTCTTTATTTCCATTGTTTGGCACCGATTCGGCACATAACTGACAGGAATGGAGCCAAACAGATCCCATTGACTATAATGGAATCCGTTCGGCTTTCCTTTTGAGGTAATGCTTTTTTAGCAGAGAAAGAAGTACTTCATGCAGGACTTTTCTCTTTGCTACTTGTGTGATGGACGCCCCTAACTGAGCTTCCAACGCAAATGTGAATATGTCCTTATATATTGTTCTTTTGCTGCCAAGCAAATTTGATGAAAATGAACATGAAGTTTTAATATATATTTTTTATAAAACTGTATAGGTCCCGTTTCCACTGCATGGTAAGGCCTCTTGGTTCCTACTTTATTAGGTGCAGGACTGCATGGTGACTGCTACCACTGCACACAGCACCCACAGGGAAAGCGACCCAGCATCTCAACAGAACCCCTGTTGCCAGGTTAAGCCCTCCTAGCTCTGGGCCACATAACCCCATCTTCTGAGTACAGCAAGACACATTTCAAGACATCTAAGAGTGTACATTTATGTAAACATGTTTAAAACACCTATGTTTCAGAATTTGGAGTCTAAAGGTGTCTGATGCTCATGAGTACACTAAGGCCAGTCACTGTACTTAATGGCCTAAAAGCTATCCTTACAATTGTTTCCTTCGAGGGATTTATCATTTATCTCTTTTCCTCTTCTATATCAGTGTTTGCACCTGAATGTAGCATAATTCGGGATAGCATTGTCTCAGCCTGGGGTGTAGAAATCCTCCTGAGAATGACTCCTGCCCATTTTATGGACTGTCTTGAAGAAATAGGTCAAGACGTTGATATCCCAAACAGTGAGCTGGCTCCCTTGTTGGCCAGAGTACTAGAGGTAGGAAATCAAATGTTTTCAGATATGAACCTTGAGATAAACCATCAAGTACACTGCCTGCGTTTCCTTTACAGATAGCTGGACCTGTGTCCACTCTTCCTAACGATGTCCTTGTGCAGCTTGGTCGTTTGGCAACTAAGCTTAATGTGCAGCAACTTGAAGTGGTTTCTTTGCGGGACTCACAAATTTTGGAAGCCTTTGGAAAACAGCAAGAATGGACTATGAGTCAGGTAGAGAAATATCTATAAGTGTAAAGAACTCATGGAATTTTACATGAAATCAGACAATATGCCTGAATATGTCGTGACCTCCTGAATATTCACACTTCATTATCCTAATATTTAGTTCTCCATTAATCTTCACAGTTAAAAGCATTAGCCAGTGGATTCATGAAGACTCAGAATGTCACAGCCAAGGATCTCAATGCATTGCACTTGGCGACTCTTGGATATGTAATTTGTGGTCTAAATGAAGGAGACTTGGCACAGATCAAGCCACTGGAATTTTGGTATTATTTTCTTCCTTACTAATGAAATCTACAAAATGATAACTGTGGTCACTTCTATTCTGTTTCCTTCCTCTTGGCTTTAGCTCAGCCGTGATATATCTAGGACGCCTTTCTCTTAGATGCACCGAGCAACAGTTCGAAACACTTGCACGGCTCTGCACTAGTAATGGCATCTTTGGACCAGTCAGTGGATGGACAGAAGACGTGTTTCTTGAGATTGGATCTGTTGCTGGTGAGATTCATTTTAATGTTCACTATTTCTTTGTAACCTTATAAGACTTGTTGAAGTACTGAGAAAGATTCTAAAACTGTGAGTTATACAATTTGGAAAAAGATTGCTTATGTACAGATGTATCAATGGACAGCACAGAGATCATTCCGATAGGCCCACATACACATCAGATTATTGGCGGCAATTCATGCCAATTTTGGATGATTATCTAATGTGTATGAGGGCCTCCCTCCATCACAGGTGATGTCGAGAAAAACACGACTGAAAACACTTGCATGCGCAACTGAACTGAGTCTGCATATGTAAGGTAGAGTCAGGACAACGAGTGTTCAGCTGACAACTATTGAGAGTGTAAGGGAAACGTAAAGGGGTTATCCAAGACCTAGACCCCCCCATATGCCCAGGCCTCTCACAGAGGTTGTACTTACCTTTCTCTCCGGCACACGCATTGTTTCTGATGACGGCATGGCCGTCACTGCATCTCCCCATGGGTGACGCTAGGGAGGCTCATTCCGGTCACGGCCTGCTATAGGCTGAACCATCCCCCCCACCCCCGACACAGTTTTTGTCCACAGACTTACCTTCACTACATCTGCACACTATTGTTTTCTGCTTGACATTGTATCCATCAGAGAGCTGCTGTGATGACTCTATCTGTAGCCCTCATCGCTAATTTCCTGACAGCACATAAACACTCATTATAGCTACAATTTAGCTTAAATGACTGTTTATGAGCTGTCAGGAACTCAGAGATAGGGACTACAGATAGAGCCATCACAGCAGCTCCCTGATGGGTTCAGTGTGAAGCAGAAAGCAGTAGTCTGCAGATGCAGTGAAACTGTAGAAAATGATGAATAAGACGGATCTGCCCTTTTCCCTGCCAACGCCATGCCCTCTTTTTAGATCTATCGCGAGCGGCAGAAAAGGGGAAACCGGTTGCTGATCACTGTGTATATATGTCTGCATATAATAGTGTAGTTAAAAAGCTATTCTGTACAGCAAAAAAAGGTATACCAATTTATACCAGCCTAAGGGTGCATTCACACGACCGTAGTTTTGGGTCCGCATCCGTTCCGCAATTTTGCGGAATGGGTGCGGACCCATTCATTTCAATGGAGCCGCAAAAGATGTGGACGGCACACAATGTGCTGTCCGCTTCCGTAGGTCCGATCCGCGGCCCCGCAAAAAAGATAGAGCATGTCCTATTCTTGTCCGCCGCGGACAAGAATAGGCAGTTCTATCATAGGGCCGGCTACGTTCACACAGCCGGTATCCGTGTTTTGCGGATCCGCAATTTGCGGACCGCAAAACACATACGGTCGTGTGAATGTAGCCTAACTGATGTCAAAAGTACTCAGTCAGATAAAAGGAATGTTACATTTCACAGGTATGCTGGCCAGGCCACCTTTCCAGGCATACCATTTGTGAAAGATTACTGGAGATGGGTCATTGATCAAGGAATTTATTCTGACAAATTTAGTTGGGATGGTGTTTTCCCCCTAAAATGAGACATTTACTTCATTATCTTTCATTCCTTGGAATTAACACTTGAACTTGATGGAACTGTGTGATTTTTCAATGTTATTGACTATATTTCTCACAGCTGGACTGCAAGATATGGAACTTTCTGCCCTGGTCCTAGAGCAGATCCAAGGTCTTACACCTCTTGCAATATCACTCATCCATCCTCAGAAGTTTGCAGTACGTATAATTCATTGCTGTTCAGCTTTCCATTGTAGATAGCACTCAGCACTCAGTCTAACCACTTCATTCTTCCAGGTATCGTTCTCTCCACTGCAATTGCAACTGTTCTCTTGGTCTCAGGCTAAAGCAGTTACAGAGCAACAAAGGAAGCTGTTGGATAATGAGCAGACGAAAGCTCTGACATTGGCTCTTGCTGAAGACAGTGGAAACCAAACATACAGAGGTATTAATGGATATAAAACCAGGAGAGTTGAATGGGGTGGAATTAGGATTAACGAAGTGAGCACTCTATTGCTGTCCAGACATTCTGTCCTTTTTTGGGGACTCCAGTATTTTCATAGACACACTTATGATTTCTGTCATTGTAACCACTAGTCTTGATGTCATCTTCCTCTTTTCCAAATCATTTTATGTCTTTCCCAGTAATCACTGTGTTCTTAAAATACTGTATGTACAAAAGAAATACAGGCTTATGTGCATGGCCATATTATGGTTCTGGACCTACAGAACATAAAAGTGTAACTGTCCCTTAATAAAACTTTACTAAATAGAAAAAACAGCAGCACAGTCAGATGGAAACGTTTCAGTCAAGCACAATGAGGCCTTTGTTTCTTTCAAAGCCTGGATCCCCACCAATCACTATTTCTGACAATCCACTATAGCATGTCAGCATTTATCTGAAGCTATAAGTTCCCGTCTAATACACCACCAGAAGACGTCTATTGGCCAATACAGAACAGTTTTTTCTTGGATTCAGAAGGAGTCTTCCCTTGTTCCATCAGATGACATGTGGTGGAGATATTCCATACTAGCAGCACTGCCTTTGTGGATTACTTCCATAATATGGTGCTGTATGACGGCATCATAAATTGTCATGGGTACATGGAGTGTCTATGGCTTCACAGTATGTAACATTGCGCTTCTTAGTCCTAAGCTTCAGTTTGGCCCTGGAACCTGATATAGCAGAAGACATCTGATTTTGTAAAACAGACATAATACCTTGTAGAGCTAGCTCACTCTAATGCAATTTTACCTTTCACTTAGCAATCCATTGCTTCATTTTGGAGTAAATGTACTTTTGATCTAGATGTAAATAAGCATGTAAATGCACCAAGGGCAGGCCTAAGTCTTTCTGTGCACCCTTGCTCCTCCTAATTTCTCTACCAGCCCTTCTCTCTCCTTCCTTATTGATAGGGCCGGGTTCCTGCATAGTCATCTCGTCTGGCCCTGAAAGTCAAGAAGGACAGGAGGGGCTGGCAGAGGAAGTAGAAGGAGCAAGGGTGCACAGAGTGGCTTCAGCCTGTCCTTAGTGCATTTAACCGACCGCTCATTTGCATATCGATTATAAGTCCTTTTTTTTAGAATAAAGCAACAGACCGTTGTGAAAGGTATCATTACATTGAGCTGAGCTGAGCCCTATAAGCTATTGTGAATGGTTTAACAATGAATTTCCTGGTGACAGACTCCCTTTAAGGATCTACTTCTTTGTAGATAGGATTCTCAAAGTTCACTATCGAACTTTAAAGGCTATGTACACCTATGGGGACAATTATTTTATGATTGCATTTTACTAATTTGGGGCTAAAAATAATTTTTTCAATTCTTTGTTACAAAGGGTTAACTGTTTTTCTAGCTGTGTATGTCCTAATTTCACTTTGTGCTGGTCATCTAATAACCCTTATCTGTAATTAACTAAGAGGTTATAAACACCTATTTAAGCCACATTCTTATCAGTAAGATAAGAACTGAGCTATAATGAGTTTTTATAAGGTCAGAGAGCAGAGATAAGGAGCCCATTAGCTCCCTGACTGACTGAAAAGAGAGAAAAATCCAGAGGTTGCAACTAGAGCATCTCAGCTCTGTACAGAAAAAAGGGCTCCATATATTTAGTAAAGATCAATTGAACAACTGATTTTTAGCTCGTAATGAGTACAATGCACTAATTAAAAAATTGTCCCCAAAGTTGCACATAGCCTTTAATGACATCTCTACTTTTCCTACCCTGCTTACTCATCCACTTATTATTTCCCACATTCTATAAGCAACTAAAATACAAAATCCTTGACCATTCTGACATGCCTCAATTAACTTTTTTCTTTTCAGCCGGGAAGTCACATGCCGCTGACTGCTCATACTGCACTCTACTGCATCTCAGCACTCTACTTCCAGTTCTACATGTGTTGTACATTGTGAATCCTACTGTTGTCTTCAGTCATGTAAATCTAAAGCTATAATATGCAATGGGTGCTCTTCTACTACAGTCCTTGGTCTCCTGTTATCTGTGACATGAAGAACCTACAGAAAGTATATCATGAGTAGAATCAATAGACTTTTGGTGATTTAATCTGGCAGAAAGTCATCTTTTCAACAACCTGCTTCAAACAGATTTGTCTACCTCATGGGCCCTATGATATCAAACAGCTTGGGCCCACCAGAGTTTATGGGCTTGGTGAAGACCTAGCATTTGAAACAAAGTGAACATTTTTTATTTTATGTCCTTAGGATAATTTATTTTTGTCAAGCAATTGACTTTCTCTATTGCAGAAATGGATGCAAATTCACATCATGTGGGAAATGTATCATTGGGTAGCATTTCAAATTTTGCTTGAGTCTGCGTTTGCATACTTTGCACTATATTTATTACATGTTGCATGTTCTTGTTAAATTTGGCACATATTTGGACCTAACACTTTTGTCTAGAAATACTACTCCAGTTTTTTTCACATCATGCATGAGTTTGAGACTCTTTTTGTAAATTTTTAAAAAGTTTCAGTGATAAATCTGGAGTGAAACTCATTAACATAGCTAACCACAAAAAGAAATCAGATCTGTCACCCACCATCTGTAAAAACTCGGTCTTTATGACAGCAAACATGATAAGGCATACAGGGAATGCAGCATGTGGCAAGGCCAAGGTGACGGCCATCTTGCGTCATTACACTTTTTTGGGCTTATGTCATAAGAAGTCTGTCACCAGGAAGTTCAGCAGACACACTGTGTAGAGCTAGCTCAGCTGAATATATTGATAACTTTTACTTAGTGATATGCTTTTTCATTCTGGAGGGAAAAAAAATACAAAAATCCATATGCCAATGAGCAGTTAAGTGCACTAAGACACTCTGGACAGTCTGGCTCCTCCGGCTTTCTCTGCCAGCTCCTCTCTCTCCTTCTTGTTTGCTACAGCCAGGTTCCTGCACAGTAATCTCCCTAGCCCTGTCAATCAAGAAGGAGAAGGAGGAGCTGGTAGAGGAAGACAGAGAAGCAAGAGTGCACAAAGTAGCCTAGGCCTACTGTTATGTTAGGTAGGGAAGAGTGTAGCTCTGTACTTCCACCCACACCACTATCCCTACCTACTTGGACGATACGTCCTAAATGATGGCCCACAACTGGTCGGTGGTCCCTAACTTAGCTAAGTTCAGGGGCTTAAACAAAAAGAGGCTAAAATGCAGACTGACAAAGAACCAGAAGGTAAAATATCAAAGCCCAAACAGGATATAATCACAGAGTCAAAAAACAGGCAGGGTCAGTACCAGGAGGTAACATCACAAATATAAATGTTAGTCAGAACAAGGTCAAAGTCAAAGCAGAAGTCAAGATCCAGGAGTTCCAGAATATATTAATGCTGGTGTGGCAATGACCAATCACAGGCACCTGTTGCCAGCCGCTGCCTCTTTAAAGGAATTGTGGCACCAAAAATGTTATCTGCCAGTTAAAACCAGATAGCAACACATATCCTTTTATTCTAATCAGATTTTATTTTCTGATTGCAGATTTCTTTATTCTATTTTCTGCTTAGTGACCATTGCAAAAAACTGCAGGATTTTATGGTTTTCGTTTAAATATAGATATTGACATGGAAAATAAAAAATAACCATCAAAAATTCTTTAAAAATTGTAAACATAAACACATGATTTAAACAAAAGGTCATTTTGTGATGATGACACATTCCCTTTAAATCTCCCACTAACAGGAAGCATGTGACGCTGGTACCGAACCTGATGCCCAGCGTCCTTGCTCCCTGACAGATCAACCTTCCTGACTGTCAGCCGGGCAGGTTGCCAAATGACCCTGGTTGCACCGTAACAGAGAGGCCGGGCTTGCCACCGGAGCACGGACAGGTAAGTACATGGCACCTTCTTTCGATGACAAGCACTCCCTTAGCCTTATCTTTCTATCATCACAATTTACAGTAGGCACTATGCAGTAAGGTAGGTCGCATTTTCTGGGCATCCATCAAATTCAGATTCATCCACCAGACTTCCACATACATGAATATGTTTCCACCGGTTCAGAGTCCAATGGCGATGTGCTATACACCACCCAAGTTGATGCTTGGCATTGCACATGGTTTGCCTGCAGCTGCTTGACTACGGAAACCAATATCATGAAGAAGTTTGGAACTATATTATAAGTTATTTTTATGAGCCGTGCACATCAGTATGACGTATGCCTGGTCTAAAGCTTCGCAGCTGAGCTGTTACTTCTAGACTCTTGCATGTCACAATAATAGCACATAAAGTTAACCAGGCTAGAACTAGCAGAAATTTTATGAAGTAACTTGTGGCAAACGTGTCATCCATTGACAGTCCTGAATTTGAATGTACTGAGCTCTTCAGCACAACCCACACCACTACCAATGTATAGGTATTACATGGCTGTGTGCTTGATTTTATGCACATTTGCAAAGAGTGTGACTGAAATATCCGACCTTAAAGGGGTATTCCCATCTCACAAATGTAGTTTGTATAGTTAGATATAGCCATACCAATAGTATTACTAATAGAATGTATTTATATAAAATGTACCGTTTAGAAGATTTCCCTATTTGTATATCCATTGTCCCACACACATCAGCCAGGCCGTTGCCCCTGGTTACGACCACCGCAGCCAGATTCCTTTGATGCTGTGAGTTTGGGTCCGTAAACCCATGATCTGCTGGGACACTTGTCCATAAAATGGACGTTTGAATTCTGCCTTTTGGCCATATAGTGTAATGGTCCTTTTACACGGGACGACGATCTAGCAGATGGTCAGGAGGGAAGCGTTCCTTCCCAACAATCTGCTGATCACTAGTGGAAGAGACCGCTGTATTTAAATGCAGGATCTCCTCCGGAGTATGGGGAGGAGTGATCACTAATGCCATCACTCTTCCCCATACTGTCTCGTTTCCCGGCAGCATATTGTGTTTACACAGCATGTTCTGCCAATGAGAATCCATGATCTTTTGTTCTACACAATTACACCGCCAGATCATCGCTAACGAGTTACTAGTAATGCTGGCTGGTGATGATCCGTTCAATTGTCGGCCAGTGTAAAGTGCCCTTTAAAGGGGTTCTCTGGGCTCTCTTATATTGATGACCTATCCTCAGGATAGGTTGTCAATATCAGACTGGTGGAGGTCTGACACCGGGCATGCCCGCCGATCAGCTGTATGAGGAGAAGTGCCATCTCCTGTCTCTTCCTGCTGCTGCTATGTCTATGGCAATGCAGCGGTGAACAGGAAGAGAGACGGGAGACGGCACATGCACCCTGTGCGTGCCGTCTCTAGGCTTAAAGACAACCCCTTTAATCCAGTACTTTTGTAATTGTCTCTTTCAATATCTTTTGGCGCCTCCTACAAGGAGACAATAGTGCAACTAATTACTCTTAGACCTACGTAATTTGTAACAGCTCAGCCTCACTACTAAAATCTCTAGTGATCAGTCTAAAGTTTTTTTTAAAGGAACATCTGTTTTACTAATCCTGTGTAACTTGAAAGGGGTGGTCCAGGGAGAATAAAAAATTAAAAAAAAGTTTAGAGCATGATAAAAATACCAAAGAAGCATTACTCCCCTCCACAGATGCCTTGCTGCTTCAGTCCCTGCTGCTCTACACTTCTGGTCCTAGGAAGGTGCGCTCTATATAGCCGGAGAGGATGGAGTGTTGGAACGTCAGTTGTGCGGGATCGGTGGAACTGACTAAAGCTTCTTCATTACTTTTTAATCTGTACGGGTCCATTTTTTTTAAATTCTCTCTGGAAAACCCCTTTGATCCTTGTGTCTAGTGGGTAAACGAGCAGAACTGTCAATCATATTGGAGTTGAGACAATACCAATATTTTGATTTGATTTCGATACCAAGTAAAAGTATTATGATACTCCACACCATTCGATACCACGCACATTAACCTCATGTTGCTGAGCACCTCCATCAAGTACCTCACATTAACCTCATGTTGTCCATTGTTTGAGGCGGTAGTTGATGGGGTGACTATTAATGTGAGGCATGTGTCCTTATTTGGACCTCCATGTGCCTCACATTAATAGTACGTGACACCATCATTAACCTCATGTTGTCCATTGTTTGAGGAGGTAGTTGATGGGGTGACTATTAATGTGAGGCATGTGTCGTTATTTATTTGGACCTCCATGTGCCTCACATTAATAGTACGTGACACCATCATTAACCCCATGTTGCCCATTATATGAGGTACATGATGGGGTCCATTCACACGACCGTATGTATTTTGCAGTCTACAAAACACAGATCTATAAAAAATATGGATGACTTCAGTGCTGCATATGTTTTTTGTGGACCCATTGTAACAATGCCTGTTCTTGTCTGCAAAACGGACAAGAATAGGACATCTTCTATTTTTTTGCAGGGCTGTGGAACTGACATACGGATGCATGTCTGCTGTCTGTTGTGGCCCCATTGAAATGAATGGGTCCGCATCCGATCCACAAAAATTACAGTCATGCGCATGGGGCCTTACAATGAATTGGCCCCATTCACAAGACCATATTTTTGGTCCGCATCCGATCCACATTTTTTGCGGATTGGATGTGGACCCATTTAGATACATATCCTATTCTTTTCCGTTTTGTGGGCAAGAATAGGCATTGTTACAATGGATCCACAAAACAAAAAGAAAAAACGGAAGCAAATAGTCATGTGAAGCACCTCCAAGTGCTTCATATTAATAGATGACACCATTATTAACCCCATGTTACCCATTATATGAGGACATGATGGGGTCACTGTTCCTATTAAATGAGAGGCACATGGAGGTACTAATGTAATAAGACCATGTGCCTCACATTAATACAGGCACACAGCGTGAGGCAAATACCTGTAAAAACTGCAGGGAACGTCTCCTGCTGCAGGATTCTTCTTTATAATGAAACGCTAAAGGACCTCTGATGATGTCATCGCCATGTAACCAGTAACAAGCGGATGTTACTGGTCACATGACAATGACATCATCAAAGGGCCTTTAACATGGAGCATAAAGCACAACGAGGACGCAGTAAGTTTCTCTCCCCTGCTCTCCTATTCTCCTCCCCTCCTCACAGTCCCTCACTGTTTTCAATGGTGGCAGTAGCCAGATGCATCACAGTGGGGAGGGAGGGACGATCACCCTCCTTCTCCACTGTGCGGCCAATGAGGAGAACACGGCGTGTGGTGTGCTCAGTGCGCACCATGTTTTCTAATAAAAGGTACTAAGCTGCGCAGTAGCACAGCCTAGTATCGCAAAAAAAGCAAATCCTGGTATCGTATCAAACTGGGTGAAAAAGCGTTGAATAAATATTGAAAGTTTGATACCTGGTGCAACCCTAAACCATATATCTTCCAACCATCCCTGATCAGAAGGGACTGGATTTCAGCGGCTGTCCTGTGGTCCCCGGACAGCTGTAGTATGTCTTAATTTCAACTGTATCTGCCCCCTGAGGACACAGATAAAGTTGAATACAATGGTGACAATGAAAAAGCTGGGTTGGCACTCCTCCACAATTAGGATGGTGCTCAGTGATTGAGATTAATACCCCAATGTAGATAAGAAGTGAAATCACGGTACTCCAACAGTATAAGTTGCGAAGACGGAACTCTTTATTAGATTACCACATAATGAACATATGGCCAACGTTTCGGTCCTCCCGGACCTTGTTCACAGCCGTTGGTGTAAGTGGGAGCAAGCAGGCAGGCGGACGCACCAACTTACACCAACAGCCGTGAACAAGGTCCGGAAGGACCGAAACGTTGGCCATATGTTCATTATGTGGTAATCTAATAAAGCGTTCCGTCTTCGCAACTTATACTGTTGGAGTGCCGTGATTTCACTTCTTACCTTAACTACAATGGTGAAGCAGGGAGCCACCAGCTCCCTGCCTCGCCATTCTCCGTCCTGTGCTCTCCCAGCAAGTAGGGACAGTGCAGTGACTGCTGAGCTGAGCAGGAGAGAGCACAGGTCGGGAATAATGTGGTCCATTCATTGGGGGAACAGGGCTAGGTGAGTATTACTTTTTTATTACATACATATATATATATATATATATATATATATATATATATATATGTAGGGCAATACTTTTGTGAGGGAGCCACACCACTGCAAGGGGGCACTGGTAGAGGCGGACTGGGAACTTAAAGTGGCCCTGGGAAAAAAAATAAAAGTGGTCCCATGTTGTACCCAAGACTAAATTAACAAAAGGCAGAGCAAAACAAATAGGCAGGGCCAACACAAGCCACAAGTAGGCATGGACAACAGAAATAGGTGGAGCCAGCAATACTGTAGTGCAGTACAAAATACCATCCCAGCAAAACCAAATACCACAGTGCATCATAAAACACTGCCCCATCACCATACTGAGCACGGTGATACAGTTGAATTCAGGAGGGAAACCTGCTGCAGGCCTGGTGCATAAGTACATGGGATGCTCCTAGCATTAATTAATACTGAAAGCATCAGATCATTATGTACCTGGACAGTGGCTGTGAGGAGAGCCCCCTGGGAAATTTCCTTGTAGGGACTATGGTCAATCCGCTCCTTGGCACTGGGGGGCAACACTATTGTAAGAGGGCACTAAGCGCGAAACCCTACTGTATGGGGTCAGCACTATTGTGAGAGGGCACAAAGGTGGCAAAACTACTGTATGGGGCAACACTACTGGGAAGGGGCACTAAGGGGGTTTCACTACTGTGAGGGGTCACTAAGGGGACAGAACTAATGTAAAGGGAGCAATAAGGAAGCAGCACTATTGTGAGAGGTCACTAAGGTTGCAGGCCTACTGGAAGGGGGCACTAAGGGGCAACACTATTGTCTGGGGGCACTAATGAGGCAACACTACAGTGACATGCAAAAGCTTGGGCACTCCTGGTCACAATTACTGTTATTGTGAACAGTTAAGCAAGTTGAAGATGAAATGGTCTCCAAAAGGCATAAAGTTAAAGATGACACATTCCCTTTGTATTTTAAGCAAAAACTATATTTTCTTTTCATCTTTTACATTTCCAAAATAACAGAAAAGGTCCCAAAGCAAAAGTTTGGGCACCCTGCATGGTTAGTGCCTAGTAGCACCGCTTTTAGCAAGTATGACAGCTTTTTTGGATCCAGCCAAGAGTCTTTCACTTCTTGTTTGAAGGATTTTCATCCATTATTCCTTGCAAAACTCTCAGAGTTCTTTGAGATTCCTGGGCTTTCTTGCTAGCACTGCTCTTTTGCAAGGAAGAATGGAAGAAAGACACTCAAACAAGAAATGATAGACTCTAGGCTTACAAGCTGTGATACTTGCCAAAGGGGATGCTACCAGGTACTAACCATGCAGGGTGCCCAGTTTTGTTTTGGTCCCTTTTCCTTTTTTGTTATTTTGAAAATGTAAAAGATGAAAATAATAAAAAAAATGTTTTTGCTTAAAATACAAAGAGAATGCTTCATCTTTAACTGCATGCCTTTTGGAGATCATTTCATCTTCAACTTGTTTAAATGTTCACATTAACAGTAATTTTGACCAGGGGTGCCCAAACTTTTGCATGCCACAAGGAGGGACAGCAGTATTGTGAAGGAACATCAAGGGGATAGCACTATTGATAGAAAGCACTAAGGGAGCAACACTATTGTGAGCTAATCATAACGGTAACTACTCTCTGCTCATTCTTCTGGATCTCTCAGCAGCATTTGACATGGTACACTACCATCTCCTAATCACCATATCCAATCTATTGGCGCTGCTCTCTCCTGGTTCTCTTCCAGTCTATCCAGCTGCTTTTTCAGTCTGTCATTTGTTGGCTCTACCTCTTCTCCTTTACTGCTTGCTGTTGGGGTTCCTCAGGGCTCACTCCTAGGTTCTCTACACTTTTCTCTGTACACAACCCTGATTAGACAGACTATAAGCAGATTTATTTCTACTCTCCTATTCTGTTAAAATGGCTGGACCATTGTGCAAATCAAGCACTTGTTACCTTCTATGTCACCCCCTATCTCCTCATAGATTGTAAGCTCTTGTGAGCAGGGCACACATTCCTTTTGCTTTGTTAACTTGTTTGTTGCTATGTTATTTATGACTCTGTACATGAACCCTCTGATTGTAAAGTGCTATGGAATATGCTGCCGCTATATAAAGATTATTATTAAGGGGGCATCACTACTATAAAGGGGGAACTTAAGGCATAGCACTAATGGGGCATAACTACTGCTTAGGGACAAAAAGGGTACTGGGCATGTATAGACAGGCTTTTGATGGAGTTAGGCTTCAGCTATGTAATCATTTATTTTGATCAGTTATTGTCAGCCAAAACCAGGTGCGGGTCAAAAACACAGAACAGGTGCAGATCTTTCCCTGATACCTTATCTGTGAGTAGGCTTCACTATGGCCCTGATTAATTATACCTTTACTCCAGCATTCTGGCGTTAAAAAGTCGCAAAATAGGGCACTCGGTTGCATAAAATTTAAGCGATTGCACAAAAATGGGTGACTTTGTACACTCACTTGCACAAACTTTAGTGACTTTTTGCATTTTTAAACCATTCACTGTAATATGGGTGGAAAAGTGGGTGTGGTTAGCCATGTTAATGAGTTTCACTCCAGATTTATCATTGCGACTTTTTAAAAAAGTTGCAAATATGTTGCAATCTCACTCCAGGAGGAAGGTGGAGTAAGGAAACTGGAGGAGCTTCTCTACACAGAAGTGTTAGGTTTAAAGGGAGTCTGTCACCTCCATAGCCCCTATAAAGCATTTACATAGCCCCATAGCACAAATAATGACAAATGTAACTGTACCTGGGACGCTTTCCTCTGACTTGTAGAAGCTGTAAAAACGTACTTTAATCCATATGTAAATTAGCTGTTGGAAGTGCCCGGAGGCGGAGCTCACCGCCGTGGAGCCCGGGCTCGTCTGCTTTTTTAAACGCTCTCCCCGCCCCTGTCACTGCCTCCGCCCGCCCTCCTCTTCACTTGCATCCTCCATCTGTTCCAGTCTCTCCCCGAGCTGGCGCATGCGCAGTGGCTACGCCGATGCCATGCCCACAATGGGCAATGCAGTGCGCATGCGCCGGCTCGGGGAGAGACTGGAACAGATGGAGGACGCAAGTGAAGAGGAGGGTGGGCGGAGGCAGTGACAGCGTTTAAAAAAGCAGACGAGCCCAGGCTCCACGGCGGTGAGCTCCGCCTCCGGGCACTTCCAACAGCTAATTTACATATGGATTAAAGTACGTTTTTACAGCTTCTACAAGTCAGAGGAAAGCGTCCCAGGTACAGTTACATTTGTCATTTGTGCTATGGGGCTATGTAAATGCTTTATAGGGGCTATGGAGGTGACAGACTCCCTTTAAGGGCAAGTCAAATTTACCAAACAACCTGTGACATTTGATAAATGTGGCACTAAGTACTCCAACGCAGAATAAAGCAAAACTGACTTCAAATATGACCCTCATGATAAATTCCCCCCATATATGTGTTTTGGCTCATGATAACTGATGGAAATAACTGGTGTGAACTCATCCTAAGGGCCCTTTCACACAAGCATATGCCCTCCGAAACATACAGTCCATGAGCGGGCCATATGTCCCGGAGCGGCATCGATCGTGCGCACGCATAGATTACAATGATGCTGTGCACTTCGGGCCGCCCGCAGGACTATTGTCCCACACTCATAAATCATATGAGTCCGTACTCAATGATGCTGTGTGATCCCGTGCGCACGATCGATGCCGCTCCGGGACATATGGCCCGCTCATGGACCGTATGTCTCAGAGGGCATACGATCGTGTGAAAGGGGCCAGGGTCTGGCAGGCTGCTCCGGTGGTGGAACAACCTGCTGGATCCGTGCTGCCAGAAGTCCGCTCCGGCCCCATTCACTATAATGGGGGTGGGCCGGAGGTCTGGCTGCAGCACGGCAAACAAGCCAAGAGGCAGCTGGACAAAAACTGCAGCATGTTGTAGTTTTTGTCAGGCTGCCTCTCAGCATGTTTGCCCTGTTGCGGCTGGCCCACCCCCATTATGGTGAGTAGCCTTCAGAGACAGACCCAACAAATTTGCGCCGTCCCTGGGTAATACAAATACCACCTATAACAGGTATTTCTGGGCGGGTTAGGGGTTATAAACCCCGATTTTACCAACTGCGATGGAGGGGGGAGGGTTCACACTGCAGCGCCACCTACAGTCAGTTTATAAACATTGGGGGTAGCACTGCAGTACTTTTATGTGTTTTTAATACTCAGTTGCCATTCTCTATATAAATCACAGGCCACACCTCAGGTTTCTGCATAAGGAGTGAATTCAAGAAAGTGGAGAAGATATTTCCGTTATGATTCACTCCTGATTTTGGCTTCGAGAACTGCATGCAGAAACCTGACCGTGTGACCAGAGAGTCTATAATATCACAACAGAGGACGTTTTCACCTCAGCTCCCTCCTCTCACCGGCCATAATGCCGGCCGCCGCCACACGTGTCTGTGGGAACAGGGAAGCGGCATTTATTACAAGCGCGGCACAGTCATATACCACGTGACTCTCACGTGCTCCCACCAAGATGGCTGACCGCAGTGCCACACTGCCGGCTGCGCTGTTCCCTCCCTCTCTCCTGTCATGCACAGGAAGTGCTCCTGACACCGGGCCAGCGTCTGTGGAGCTGAAACCACTTCACCCTCAGACGCCTATGTGAAACAATATAGGAGAGCTGGGTGTAGTAAGATGGCGTCGGCCGCGGCGCTGGGTGGAGTTACGTACTTCCGGCGAGGGGCCCACTTGTCCTGAGTGTGCTGCTGTGCGCGGTGAGTCAGTGCGAGCCGGAGCGGCAGCGGGAAGACATGGCGGAGACCGACAGCTGGGGTGAGAGCACTGCCCGACCGAGACATTTCTGTATTCTCCTCCTCCCCGGGTATCCCATGTCCCCTCAGGGGCCCCCGGCGGACGCCATCCGCTGTTGAGGGCCCCAGCACCTATCCATATGTCCTCTTACCTCCTCCAGGATCTCGGTGGCTGTGCCCTATATGGCCTGGGCCCCGCCCGTCCATGGGCCACGGTGACCCTATCTGGTTCAGGGGTCAGCAGCCTGGTGATTCCAGTAGTTTCTGTGGTGTAGGGTCCTGGCCTCCACAGGCCCCAGTGATGGCTGCAACTCTGCCCTGTCAGGCCCCATCTACACTGGGGGAGAATCGCTGCCATCCTTGCCCATGAAAAATTCCCTATAGTCTCTGATTGTGCTGTGGTGGCGGTATACAGACCGCCATACTGATCGATTCCTGGAAAGTGCGTTAATTGCTGACTGCGATCCCAATTCTAATCTGTGGCCCTTCTCATATGTTTTAATAAATGGATAATTTAGTTGGGGGGTGAGGGTTAAAAATTTAGGGTTTATGGGTTCTAATCAAATAGGGCACCCCCAAAATATCCCTCTGTGTGCTGGCCAGATTGGATGGATGTTACCCCTTTGGGGGTTTTGTATTACACCACTGCCCATTCAGTTAGGTGCTATCTAATCCTACATGGCTTGGTGATCAGACCACGTGTTTAGTACGTGGTCAGTTAAAGGATATGTTCACACGTGGTGGAGTACACCACCAAATTTATGGTGGCAGATCTGCAGCGTTGTACAGTCCCAGTAAAGTGATGGGATTTTCAGACATGTCCAAAGGCTGTGTACAAAATCCATGACGTAAGTTGACCCGTGGCATGGATTTGAAATCTGCAGCATGTCAATTTATGCCGTGGATGTCCACGACTGATTTAAAGGGAAACTGTCACCATGAAAATACAACATAAGCTGCAGGTGGTATGTTATAGAGCAGGAGGAGCTGAGCAGATTCATATATGTTTATGAGTATATATTGTAATCAATTAAATTGCTGCTCATTCTGGACTTTGAAGTCCAGGGGGCGGTCCTATCAGTGATTGACAGCCTTCCCTCTATGACTGTGATAGCTGTCAATCTCTGATAGCTCCGCCTCTTGGACTTCAAAGCCGAGAATGAGCAGAGATATAAATGACATCTGAATCTTCACTATATATCAATCTGCTCCTAATCGATGGTTGTGACACTCAGGCCCTGCACAACTTTACTGGCCCAAATTTTCTGGCCGTAATCTGGTTTCTAAAATTAGGGTGATTTTAGGGTACGGCCACACATTGAGCTTTGTTGTAGTTTTTAAAGCCAAAACCAGCGGTCAGTTTGAAAATATATATATATTTTGTTCTCAGTATTTTTTTTCCCCCCCTTTATTAATCACATCTGATTTTGGCCTCAAACTGCGCAAAAAAATAAACCTGAATGTGTGGCCATACCTGTAGTCTGTGCTGCCAAAACTTACACAGGTGATTGCACTTAAAGGGTTTGTCTTATCACAGGCAAGTAATGATTGCTGACCCCTGACAACCAGGGAGAAGTAGCTGTCAACCACTTATTTCCTATGCAGAGTTCACTGTACGACTGGGGGGACACGTGTGGCTGCTCCATTCAAATTGAGGAACAAGGACACCCATTCCTTTGGGTTAACCGTTAGGGGTTTAGTTGTGGGACAACTCTTTAAATGATGATGAGTTGAAGCTGGAATTAGGATTCTTCCCCCACTACTTTTTTTTGGGGGGCGTTACAAAAAAAAAAGTATGAAATTCCTTTTTTTGTGATCGGGGTTGGTATTTTTTTAGCCACACATTTTACTGTTTTTCCCCCCCTATGGAGAAGTCTACAGGAAACTGCCTGAAAAAAAGCGACACCCAGAGCACACAATGTGATTTGGGGGAGCCATAAAAAAAAGCAGAAAATAGCCTTGGGGGGTGTCGCCCTCAGCTTTCTGTGGCTTTTTTTCGAGCCAAAGCCAAAATTGGATCCAGCAGGAAGATCTTGCCTTTGTATTTCCCATTCAGGTCCAACTTCTGATTTGAAACTGCATCAAAAACTGCCACAGAAAGCTGTGAGACATCACCCTTGAATCCCTTCGGGACACACAGTTTTCACTTTAAAAGGGTACTCCGGTTACATTGTTATCCCCTATTTCCAACTATCGGTGGGCTTCCTACTGCTGGGACCCCCACAGATCATGAGAACGGGCCCCACATACCCTATCGGCTATCTCCAGAACACCCATAGTAATGAATGGCATAGCCATGCACTTGCATGACGTTTATTTCAGTGGGCTGGAGGGGGTACAGGCCTGGCAGTGGACCTTATAGGACTTCATAGCTGGCAGGCCCAGAAGCCTTTTGTAAAGCTTCCAGGGGCCACAGCAACCAGTAGCTCCCTGTCATCACGGGTGCAGAGAGGAAGCTGTAATCTGTACTGAATGTCATTTTCTTACCAGTGTCTGTATTTGTGAGTTATATCTTCCTGATGCTTCTCATCTGTGTCATGTGACCAGCAATCAGACCCACCAGATAACACAGCGTCTTATGTGTGGACAGGAAGTCTATTTCTCTATGCATTCCTATGGGAGCCTCACTCTGAGTCTCATAGGAATGAATAGAGAAGGAACTGCCTTCCTGTCCTGGGTCAGTTGGAGGTCAGGGAGTTGATCACATGACACAGCTATAATTAGAAGAGAGGGGGTAACTCACAGATATAGTCACTGAGGAGAAGATTGCATTCACTACAGATTACATCATGCACCTTTCTAACAGGTGAGAGCCAAAAATTTTTTGCGGGAGTTCTTCTTTAAGAGAACAATACAGCTGTCACACTTATCCCAATCCTACATCTACTATTAATAATGAGGATTGTTCTTCAGATAACATCTTCTCCTCACAGCAGCAAACTGACTATGAATCCCCTACCTATATAGGAGTTTCATCTTTGACTGTTACAGACGGACAAGATTATGTAGTTCATGATCAGTAGCATAGTACTGCTGAAATGAAAAGAGACAAAAATTACAGGACCTGTCACCACAAAATGCAATGCAGTTAGGGATGTGAATCAACTTTCTTGAAGTAACATAGTTTATAAGGCCGAAAAAAGACATCTGTCCATCCAGTTCGGCCTGTTATCCTACAAGTTGATCCAGAGGAAGGGAAAAAACTCCTGTGAGGTAGAAGCCAATTTTCCTTACTTTAGGGGGAAAAATTCCTTCCCGACTCCAATCAGGCAATCAGAATTACTCCCTGGATCAACGACCCATCTCTAGTAACTATAACCTGTAATATTATTACCTCCAGAAATACATCCAGGCCCTTCTTGAACTCTTTTAGTGAACTTACCATCACCACCTCCTCAGGCAGAGAGTTCCATAGTCTCACTGCTCTTACAGTAAAGAATCCTCTTCTATGTTTGTGTACAAACCTTCTTTCCTCCAGACGCTACCACTTGGAACCTAACCTGAGTTCGGTAAAAGGTTTTTTTTTTTTGTTTTGTTTTTTTACAGTTGAAATTAATTTCGAAAGGTATTACACAAAGTTTCGCGAGACTTCACAAAGAAATAACTTCAGCTCAGCGAAGCCAATGCATTCTAATACTGCACGGAGAGCTCTCTCCATACAGTATTTCATCAATGAAGCATCTGAAGTCGATTCGCTCATCCCTAAATGCAGTCTTCAGGCAACATGTTCTAGAGCAGGAGGAGCTGGGTAGAGATATAGTTTGGTGGGAAAAGATTGATAGCATCTGATTATCACCTCCCCCATGAGCAATGAAATCAGAAATTAAAGTGTATAAATTACAAATTTTACTGAATCTTTTCCCAAAAAACTCTCCTCTGCTCTAGAACATGCTGCCTGCAGATTCTGCTGCTTTTTGTGGTGACAGGTCGTCTTCAAATTGTTTTCTATGTACAACCCCAATTTCAAAATAGTTGGGATTGACTGATGATTTGTGAATGTCATAGACCCGTATTTTACTCACAATATATCATAGAAAACATTTCAGACATTGAAAGTGAGACATTTTACCATTTCATGAATAAAATTGACTCACTTAGAACGTGGTGGACGCAATGCATCTCAAAAAAGTTGGGGCGGGGGCAACAAAATGCTGGAAAGTTATTGTTGCTAATAAGGAACATCCGGAGGAGCAGTTTGCTACTTTCATGACTGAGTATAAGAAGAGCATGTTCAAGAGGAAGATTCTCTCAGAAGTGGGCAGAAGTACCAATCTGCAAAAGTGAGACTTTGAGTATTCCACCATCTACAGTACATATAGGGCTGGGCGATTAATCAAATTAATTCACCAATTGCAAGCCTCACAATTTTATTTTTTAGGAAAATCGTGAATTCGATTTTCCTAAAAATGGCGCCCGACATATAAAATAAAAAAATCTCTCACCTGTCCTGCGCCGCGGCTCCGCTCAGGTGTCCGGCACTCCTCTTCTTTTCCGGGTCTGCGCTGCACTGTCCTAGACCGCGTACAGCGTCAGGACGTAGTGCGCGCACTCTGACCTGAGACTGCACACAGTCAGGTGACAGTGCAGCGCCGGGTGAAGAAGAGGGGCGCCGGGACGTGGAGCGGAGCCGCAGCGGAGGACAGGTGAGAGATTTTTTTATTTATTATTATGATGGTGGCTGCTTGGAGTTCTGGAGGGGGCACTTTGGGCTGCTCTGAGGTCTGATAGGGGCACTTTGGGGCTTGCTCTGAGGTCTGATGGGAGCACTGTGGGCTGATCTTGAGGTCTGATGGGGGCTACTTTGGGCTGCCTTCTGAGGTCTGATGGGGGCACTTTGGGCTGCTCTGAGGTCTGGGCACTTTGGGCTGCTCTGAGGTCTGAGGGGGCACTTTGGGCTGCTCTGAGGTCTGATGGGGGCACTTTGGGCTGCTCTGAGGTCTGATGGGGGCACTTGTGGGCTGCTCTGAGGTCTGATGGGGGCACTTTGGGCTGCTCTGAGGTCTGATGGGGGCACTTTGGGCTGCTCTGAGGTCTGATGGGGGCACTGTGGGCTGCATTGAGGTCTGATGGGGGCACTGTGGGCTGATCTGTGGTCTGATGGGGGCACTGTGGGCTGATCTGTGGTCTGATGGGGGCACTGTGGGCTGATCTGAGGTCTGATGGGGGGCCACAGTAGGCTTTTTTTATTTATTTTTTTATATTTTAACTAACATCGAAAAAAATTGAGATTTAAATCGTGAATCGTCCAAAATTTTAAAAAAAATTGAGATTTTTTTTTTTTTGCCCATATCGCCCAGCTCTACGTACATACGGTAATATCAAAAGATTCAGAGAATCTGGAGAAATCCATGTGCAAGGGACAAGGCCGGTGGTCAATATTTGATGCTATGCACCAATGGGCAGCACTGCATTAAAAACAGGCATGATTCTGTACTGGAAATCACTGCAGGGGCTCAGGAACACGTCCAGAAATCATTGTGAACACTGTTCGCCATATATTCCACAAATACAAATCTAAGCTCTGTCATTCAAAGAAGTAGTCATATGTCAACATGATCTAGAAACGCCGCTGTCTTCTCAGATATAGACTGAGGCAAAACTGTGTGACTTATAGGATACCTGCCTTGCGTCTGGTGGCATTAGAGCCTAAAGGGGTTGTCTCACTTCAGCAAATAGCATTTATTATGCAGAGAAGGTTACTATAAGGCACTTACTAATATATTATTATCCATATTGCCTCCTTTGCTGGCTGCATCCGTTTTTCCATCACATTATATACTTCTCGTTTCCATGGTTACGACCACCCTGCAATCCAGCAGCGGTGGCCGTGCTTGTATATTATAGGGAAAAAGCACTGGCCTATGTGCGTTCCCCCGGTCTCAGCCAGCAGAAAGGACAGCGCTTTTTCCTATAGTGTGCAAGCACGACCACCACTGATGAATTACAGGGTGGCTGTAACCATGGAAACGAGCAGTGTATAATGTGATGGAAAAATGAATCCAGCCAGCAAAGGAGGCAATATGGATTATCACAGTACATTAGTAAGTGCCTTGTATTTTCTCTACATGATAAATGAGAAAACTTGAAATTCTTCTTAGAAACCATGGATGCTGTCTTCTGCAGACTCAAAAGGAGAGGGACCATCCAGCTTATCAGTGCACAGTTCAAAAGCCAGCATCTCTAAAGATATGGGGTTGCATTATTGCCTATGATATGGGAAGCTTACACATCTGGAAAGGCAGTATAAATGCTGAACAGTATATAGAGGTTTTGGAACAACATATGCTCCATCCAGATGCCTTTCAGAAAAGGCTTTACATATTTCAGCAAGCCCATGCTGCATCCATCTCAAGAGCATGGCTTCACAGAAGTAGAGTCTGGGTACTGAACTGGCCTGCATGCATCCAGACCTTTCACCGTTAGAAAATATTTGGCGCATCATGAAACAAAAAATACAGCAAAGACGAACCAAGACTTTTGAGCAGCTAGAATCCTACATTGGACAAAAATGGGACAACATTCCTCTCCAGAACTCCAGCAGTTGGTCTCCTCACTTCCCAGATGTTTACAGACTGTTAGAAGGAGATGCTACACAGTGGTAGACATGGACCTGTCCTTGCTTTGAGATGCGTTGCTGCCATCAAGTTCTAAATTAGTTTTTTGGGTTTTTTTTTGTGAAATGGTAAAATGTCTCACTTTCATCTGGTCCATGAGATTTACAAATCATTGCATTTTGGTTTTATTTAAATTTTACACAGCGTCCCAACGTTTTTGGAACTGGGGTTGTATACAGAGTTTAAATAAAACTTATGTCTAATGGAAGTGCCCCTTTTAATAGACCTTTTCTGATGTTCACAGAGGCAGACGACTTTAAACCAGAAGAACCTGTTCCAAAGGGCGGAGCACTAACGACAAAGGATCGTTGGGAAGGAGAAGATGAAGAGGAGGATGTTAAGGTATGGAGAAGTTTAAGCTTATATCTGTTACATATGGGAACATTGAAGAAGAAATCTGAAGGTTAGCAATGGAGCCCCCCTCAAGAGGTATATTGTTTGTCAGGGGCGGACTGGGAACTTAAAGTGGCCCTGGAAAAAGTACTAAAAGTGGCCCTGGTTTGTAGTTGGGTCCAAATTGATGGAAGGCAGGGCCAGTAATACCATATTGTGGCACATTATACCACCCCACCATAGCCAAAAACCACAGTCCATCCCCAAAAACTTCCACTGGCAGGCCCCCTGGGCATCGGCCCACCGGGAAATTTCCCTGTGAGGTCTATGGCCGATCCGCCCCTGTTGTTTGTAGATAGCTAAAGGTAAAGACCCCCACCCATAAGGGTTCCCACCACATTCTAGGATGTGTGAACACGTTTACCAATGTATGCCCCAGACGAGGCCTGACGTTTCTGCTGGGCGTATTCTCGGCACAGAAGTATCCAGTGTGTTCAGCGCTAACGGAGCCGCTCTGTGCTTGATTGTGGATAATGCAGGAGGCCCCATCCAAGTCAGACTCTACCACATCTCGCGCTTGCTCTATACTGCAGTGAACCAGCACATGCGCATTGGGTATTGCCAGTTTTGGCTTTAATTCTGTTGTGCGCATGCCCTGGGAAAGATATAATCTTGGGCTGGCATATATGCAGAAGGGAATTGGAGCCCCTGCCCATAAGAAGTTCCCAGTGTGAATGCATTGGTTCACCACAGTGTGGTGCAAGCACGAGATTTGGAGAAGCCTATGAATGACACAGGAAGCTTTAACACCTTCTTGACCAGTGCCGTACTACGGTGCTGGCCAATGCATTGGAGTCTGAGAATAGCAGATAGAATATGGGAACTATTTGGAGAAAAAAAAAAAAAAAAAAAAAAGTAAAACTAAAAAAATTTAATATAAAAATTCAATTCGCCCACCCCTTTCCCGAAATAAAAATATACAAGTCATGGGTAGCACCACATGCGAAAATGCCCATACTATAAAAATATGTTCTCTATACGGCGAAACAAAAAAAAAAAAACCCTCAGAATGGCTGACTCGCCGTTTTTGGTTGCTTCGTTTACCACAAAAATTAAACAGATCAAAAAACCATACACCCCCCTCAGAATGGTATCAATGAAAAGTACAGAGAGCCTCGCCAAAATGGAACGCTCACAGCTCCGTACGCATAACTACAAAGAGGTTATAGGGGTCAAAATATGACAAAAAATAAAACTGGTTTCCAAATATTTTATTATTTTATCAGTATTCAGACGCAAGAAAAACTATACCTGTATCGACAAATTTGTACTGACCTGTAAAATGAAAGTAACTGGTCAGTTTTATCGCACGTCGTAAAAAAAAAAAAAAAAAAGTGAAACTGTGGCGGATTTTTTTTTTTTTCCACCCTATTTGGGATTTTTTCCTGCTTCCCACTACATCATATGTAATATTAAATGGTGGCGTTGGAAAGTACAACTTCTCCCCCAAAAAATAAGCCCTCATACAGCTATGTGAATGGAAAAATAAAAAAGTTATGGCTCTGAGAAGGCAGGGAACGCAAAACTAAAAAACCTTCGGGGTAGAAATGGTTAAGGTGAATTTACAAGCTGCCGATGAGCAGATAATTATTGGGAGGGCGCTGTTCCTCCCTGATAATTGGCTGCTCGTCAGTGGAGGTGAAGAGCTGCTATCTTCAGCAGTCACCTTCACTGTATGGAGACGAGCGATGGCCACTGCAGTTGCTCGCCCTCTTCCAGATGCTTTCTGGGCAGCAGATCACGGTTTACAGCAGGGTCTGATGACCAGAAATGAATGAATGATGAGGTCTGCACCAAAGATAATTTCACCTGATAAATGAGCATTTTCTTGTTCATCGGGGGATCTGTGCTACCTTGACACGGGCCGACTTATTGGGAACGAGCATTTGTTTGTTCCCGATAATTGGGCCATGTAAATCAGCCATTAGTGCTGAAAACAAAGGGAAATGTGTGCACTGAAAATAAGCCCAGGGGACACTTGGGTTGGTGTGCATATGAAAGGAGACCTTTTAAAATCTTTTTATAGGGTATACTACGCCTTTTGGGGCAATCATTTAGAAGGATGCTTGTGTGTCCCAGAGCTCGAGGGGGCCCAAACTGCTGACCTCTTCCCTTTAATGCTATGCCAGTGCAGAGTAGTGGCAGCCATACCCCACCCCAGGAACGGATAAATGGCAGTGATTCAGCAGAATGTTAGTGACACTCGCATATCTCCACACCAGCCTAGTATGACACTGCTAACTGGTGGCCCTTTGTGGTCAGCAGCTTGGCAGACTGCATGAATTACTTGTATCTTCAGGCACCACAGTAAGTAGCTTAAAGGGGTTGACCAGTTTCCAGTGTAGTTATATAATAGACGAGCACTCACATTTGGGTGATGCATAGAACACAATTCTTTAATAAATTGATCAATTCTATTTTTATTCACACCACATAAATAAAATAAAAATGAAATATAAAAATATTAAAAAAGGATAAATTGCGGTCTGTTTAATAGTTGTTGTGCCTATAAGGTCATAATGTATCCCCAATATTACTATAGCAATATTTTGTACTCTATATACAGGATATTGTGTATCCCCAGTATCGCTATAGTAACATACTATATTCAATATTCAGAACGTAGTATCATACAACTACACTGATATCTCCTTATACATCCTTAATAGGGCTCCTGTGAACCGCGATATCACTATATATCTATAAAAAGTATAGCTGTGAAAAAAATACCATAGCAGCAATATATATTCACAACAATAGCAACAGTATATATCCACGAGTAGTAATGTAAATCCAGGATCTCCTATCAAGGGCAGTAGCAGCAAATGTCGTTTCAAACTTAAAGGGGTTCTGTAGTTCTTTAAAACTGCCTCTGATTGGCGGTGGCCCAACACCCGGGACCCCCCGCTGATCAGCTGTTTGAGAAGGCAGCAGCGCCGCGGCCTTCTCTGTGTTTACCGCAGGCCCAGTGATGTCACGACTAGTATCACTGGCCTGGGCGGGGCTAAGCTCTGTTCACATGAATGGAGCTTAGCCCCGCCCAGGCCTGTGATACTAGTCGTGATGTCACTTGGCCTGCGGTAAACACAGAGAAGGCCGCAGCGCTCCTGCAGCGCCACAGCCTTCTCAAACAGCTGATCGACGGGGGTCCCGGGTGTCAGACCGCAACTGATCAGATGCTGATGATCTATCCAGAGGATAGATCATCAGTTTTACAGAACTGCAGAACCCCTTTAACCAACACAGCCTAAATATTTCTCTGGATTGGTATGTCCATTTTAAAACAGGCAAGTGCTGGATTACATGTTAACCTCCTTCATGCTGCTTACTAAACAATTCTCATTGGGAATTGGTTGGGCAGATGAATACTCCTCTTTAATTAGCAGTTTACTGGATAGCAGTTTCTGTTCCATTTTTCCAGTGTAATTTGTCAAAATACTGTATGCTCCATGTATGCTCCATGTATGCTCCATGTATGCTCCATGTATGCTCCATGTATGCTGCATGACCCCAGTTTCAGTGAAGTAAGCATACTCGTCCTCCATGGACTGCAGGATGTTGACAACTGCTTCCTCTGGCTTTTCTCAGGTACCTTCTACACCAACTACAGGAAGCATAATCCCCTGTATCCAGTCCCTTGATATAACTTTAGTTGTCACTACTGCAATTAGCGCTGGGCGATTACATTTATTTTGGTAAAATGGTGGTAAAAAAACCCCCGCTTACAGTATCTCAAAAGTGAGTCCACCCCTCGCATTTTTGTGAATATTCTATCTTTTCATGGGAAGACACTGGAGATCTGACTCTTTGATACAATGTAGCCAGTGTACAGCTTGTATAACAGTGTAAATTTGGTGTGCCCTCAAAATAACTCAATCACAACCCCTAAATGGGTTATCCGATTCCAAAAATGTAAAAAATAGCAAGTATGGCTGTCTGAATGCAAAAACAAAACTTCCTGTAAGTTCCCCCTCCTGCTTCCTGACGCCTGGCTCCAGTGCAGAAGCTGCTATCACCAATGCTTTTGGTCTGAGGCTACTGATTGGCCGCAGTCGTGCATGTGACCCCTCCAGGTGTCTACAGGCCAGGGAGCAGTAGTTTTTTGTATTATGTGGTTGGAGAGGACAGATTTTCTTTCCTCCTGAGATATATTCATGTATTTTGGATCTCGTCAGTCTTTTGTTAGTTTAGCTTTACCATTCTAATGCACTGTGCCTCCCCCACAGCAGTTTCCCTAAGATCACTACTTGGACTTTGGATTTTGCCAGGCTGTCAGCGGTCTTTTAATGATGCTTACAAAGGCCCAGGGAACCCCTTTGACCCCTTCTGGCACATGCATCTTTGGCTGGCTTTTTAGATGCTGTTGTGATGGTGTAAATGGTCTGCCCTGGGACAACCCCCGAGTCTTGGCATGTCCTAATGGGGTGTCTGTCAGTATAACACTGCCAGGCATCATACATTGTGATACAACTGTAGTGTATTACCAAAGAGACTGGGGTAAAGAAAAGAGAAAAAAAAATCCTTCCCAGGAGGAGTATGGATTTTGCAGTAATTCATATATATAATACATGGGCCCACATAACGTTATGAGGCCGCTATTTCTGGAAACCATTACCAGTCTCCTCTATAGTGTCTTCCATGCGGAAATAGAAAATGTACACAGTTTAAAATTTATCCAACATAAGACTACTGCCGCCATATCAGAGCGAGACACAGTGCCCACGTAACACTGCCATACACTGTGCCTCCATATGCAGTTGCCCCATTATATAGTCTGATGTGATGATTCTGTATGTAGTGCCCCCATAACAGAGCCATAAACGGCGCTCCCAAAAATGTTCTGTAATTATTTGGCTAGAACTGCCCAGTTCCTGCTTTGTAGTCTCCCCACCCAGGGGCTTATAGATCTACTGGTGCCCTCATTGCCCACAGCACCTCTTACACCAGGCCACCCCTCCACTGGCAGTATTGATGAAGATCGCGGCATCAGTGTCCAACTGCTGGAACCCCCCACTAATTGTGAGAAGGGGGGGCCCTGTTCATTCAAATGACTGGAGCAGCAAGTTGCAGTTGAATCCTGCCCCACCTCAGTGGTGTTTAGATCCGTAATTAAATCGGTAGCTGATAAGTGTTTCGGATTTAGTGTGTTCATCCACTTCAGTTCCTGGCAGTATGTGGATGGATTTCTGCAAGACTGATTCTGATGAATGGGACAGCTATTGAAGTTTCCTGCAACAAATATGCAGCATGTGAATGTGTTCTAAACCTGTGTTCTCAAGACATTGAGTGGATGAAGAGTGAGCATTAATATGTATCTCTCCTGATGCAGGATAACTGGGATGATGAAGAGGAAACGGAAAATAAACAAGAACCTCAAAAAATAGGTAAGAAATAGTATGTCATGTAATAAAATATATATAGTGCCAACATATACCGCAGCACTTTAAAGGGGTTGTCCAAGTTATTTTTTTGTTCTTTGTGTGTTTTTAACTAGTCAAATATAACAACTTTCCCATATACTTTGTGCTTCTAAAGCTGTTGGTTTCTCAGAGTTGACTGAGGGTCACATGACCTGTGATGTCAGCTTATCTCTCTGCTCTGTGATGTTTCGTGCACAAGGCTCAGAGATCAAATAACAGTCTGTACACGAGACGGCACTGGCCACGCCCCCTTTCTTGGCCGGGCTCCTGCTATCTGCTCTCTTCCTGGATTCCTTCAGATAAAACATTAACCCCTTCAGCCAGAACACACCGAGGGCTCAAGGCTTTACAATAGTAGCTGCAGGCAGTCAGGAGACAAATGCTGGGAACAGCGGAATTCTGCAAAATATTGCACAAGAAATGGAGGAAGAATTTCCTGTGTGTATCAGCAGTTTCATTGTACAGCTGGGACTTGTAGTCCTACACAAACAACATGCTGCTGAGTATCCTAGTAGGCTGACATGTCACTCAGAGCAGCTCTTGTATTCATTCCCTTTGCAGAGCAGGAAGGGAGGGGCAGAGATTGTTATTACTGCATGTAAACAAAGGCCAGAAGAGAACCAGGGAAATTAGGAAATATAGATTTTTGTTTTTTGCCTAAAACTTTCTTAACTTAGCTCTATATTGCTTCCCATCAGATTTACAGTACTATGTATTTTTTTTTTTCCATAACTCGGACAACCCCTTTAACATTCGAATGTAGTTGTGATCCTAAAAGACTAGGAATCTGGCGTACTGCAGAGATAATGTATGGAAAGGGCAATAAGAAATCCTGTTATTACAGATGTTGGGGACGACCTACTCAGGGAAATGCAATTTGTGTGAGACACTTTTTTTGAGGTTTCATATTTGGGTGACTAGGTATAGGGCTGGGTCTTAAAGGGGTTCTCATTTCAGCAAATAAACGTTCTCTGCATGATAAGTGCACCACAAGGTACTCGCTGCTGTGTTGTGGTTGTCCATATTGCTTCCTTTGCTGGCTGGATGAATTTTTCCATCACATAATGCACTTGTTGTTTCCATGGTTACAACCACCCTGCAATCTATCAGTGGTGGTCAAAGCACCAACGTGTCTAGTAGCCTGGACAATGGGAGCGCACATAGGCTGGTGCTTTTTTCCTATTGATGGATTGCAGAGTGGTCGTAACTGTGGACACGAGCAGTGTATATGGTGATGGAAAAATGAATCCAGGCAGCAATATAGATAATAACAATACATTAGTAAGTGGCTTGTATTAACTTTCTCTACATGATAAATGCCACTTACTGAAGTGAGACAACCCCGTTTAAATGAGTTGTAAAATGCACCAAATTTATGAACGGTGTAGAGCATTTTGGCCCCAGAGATCGGTGTAAATATCAGGAAGATAACATGCCTCCAAGTTGTGCCAAATGTATCATGACGCATGTTCCATTTTGATAAATTCAGTGCTATCTTCACCATTTTTGCAGTCACTCTGCTTGAAGGGGTAGTGGCACTTGCACAGCTTCCTTTACAAAATTACCTATGCGTCGTCCCCTTTGTAGAGGCGGTGCAGTGTAATTACCACCGCTCATCACATTCAAGTGAATAGGATGAGCGGTTGTAATTATATTGGGACAACACACAGGTAATTTTGAAGTGGACAACACACCTGCATAAACACTGCTACCCCTTCAAAAAGCTGATTGTCAGGAGTACTGGGAGTCGGACCCGTGACAGTCTGATATTTATCACCTCTCTTTGGAACCGAACCTGAGTTCAGGAAATGTTTTTTTTTTTTTTTATACAGTGCAAATGAACTTGTGCAAAGTCTTGTGAGACTTTACAAAGTAATAACTTTGCTCGTCGGAGTCAATACGTTCTAATACTGTACAGACTGCTCGCTCCATACAGTATTGAAACAAAGTTTTATGCAAATCGACTTCGGATAAAACATTCGCTCATCCCTAGTCATAATTATCCATTGCTGGATAACCCCTTTAATCATCTACTGCCTCAGGGCCCCTTCAGAGGTCTTGTAAAATCCATACAGGAGAGCTGTTCTGGTGACGCAAGGGGAACCTACGCAGTATTAGGCTGGTGGTTTTATTCAGATTGATTGCTGTGTACTGGTAACATGAATCTAATGTAGATTTATAAAGTACTGTATATGAATACATAGACTGAAAATAGAAGTATGCTTGCTCAGAATTGGGGAGGATTATGTTGCATTTTTTTTTTCTTCCCAGTAGAACAGAAAGTCCCAGAAAAGAAAAAATTACAGGAAAAAATTAAAGAAAAAGAGAATCTTTCTAAAAAGAGACAAGAGGAAATGAAGAAGAGGGTAAGTAATGTGGAACCCTTTCATCTAAGAATACTTCATCCATGGAACATGACTTTCCTTACTGAGTTTTTTCTCCACTTGTCTTATTTTGCTTTTTTCCTTCTCCAGTTAGAGGAGCAAGAAGTGCCTGTAAATTTGTCACCTGAGGAACAATTGGCAGAGAAACTTCGGCTAAAAAAATTGCAAGAAGATGCGGACTTAGAATTAGCTAAGGAAGCGTTTGGTAAAGACTTTTCTCCACAGAATTACTATGTATGTGTTAGGCTCCTTTCACACGAGCGAGTTTTCCGTGCGGGTGCAATGCATGACGTGAACACATAGCACCCACACTGAATCCTGACCCATTCATTTCAATGGGTCTGCGTACATGAGCGTTTTTTTTCATGCATCAGTTCACTTCTATGGGACCAGGGCTGCGTGAAAAACGCAGAATATAGAACATGCTGCGATTTTTCAACGTGAAAAATGCAGCATATTCTATATTCTGCGTTTTTCACACAGCCCTGGTCCCATAGAAGTGAATGGGGCTTCAGTGAATAACGCATTGCATCCTGAAGCAAGTCCGGATAGAATGCGTTTTTCACTGATGGTTGCTAAGAGATGTTGTTTGTAAACCTTCAGTTTTTTATCACGCGCGTGAAAAACACATCAAAACGCATTGCACCCGCGCGGAAAAAAACTGAACGCAATCGCAGACAAAACTGACTGAACTTGCTTGCAAAATGGTGCGACTTTTCCTGAACGCATCCGGACCAAATCGTCACGCTCGTGTGAAAGAGGCCTTAGGCTTCAGTACATACATCAGTTGTTTTATTCCAGGAGGCAGGCATAGCTGATGGGTGTGATGGACCACCCATGTGCCGGCACTATAGAATTGCCTATTCTTGTCCACGGTTCCGGACTATTTTTTTGCGGGGCCTAGGACCGGAAGTGCGGATGCGGACAGCACACTGTGTGCTGTCCGCATCTTTAGCGGCCCCATTAAAAATAAATGGGTCCGCAGTCTTTCCGCAAAGTTGCGGAACGGATGCGGAGCCATTTTCTGGATGTGTGAATAGACCCTAAGGGAAACACTTATTATACTGAAATACACATATATTAGGCATATTTCAGTCGCAGATGGCGGCGCAATGGTTAGTTGCAACTCGATCTGCGACTTCTCATGCCAGGTCTAAAATTGTGGGCGGTTCCGTCTCATTTACCACTTTCTACGCCTGTTTTAGGCATAGAGAATGGTCTAAATGTAAGACAGCAAGGAACAGTCTTACATTTAGAAGCGGCGATGGATCCGCCGAAGTTATGTAGAGGCTCCTCTTTATAACTCCAGCCGATGCACCGCCAGCGTCGGGGTTTATTAAGACCGGTGTCTAAAACACAAGTCTTAATAAATGTGCCCCTAAGTGTCTGACAACAAAATGCCGCATTCTTCTGTCCGGCGCAGTTTTACATCCCACAATTGACATGCTGTGGATATAAAAGCTGCACCACAGGACAACTTCTGCCCTTACAAAGCCTGCCTTGTGTATGTGAGAATATGTAACTGTATGATATGTATGATTCTCTTTGCTGGTACTGTACTAGCTGCACGAAAATCTGTGTGGAAAATCCGTTTTTTTTTTTTTTTTTTTAAAAGAAGGATGTTTTATACAAAACTGCATTTTCAGCTCGTGACTTTTTGCGTCACATTGAAAATGTTCAAAAACCACATTGAAGCGTACAGAGCTTTATGCTTCCCATTCGTTTCGGTGGGAGATTCAGCGCAGATTCTGCCCCCAGATAGAGCACGCTGCTTCTTTTTTCCACATGGGGGAAAAAAAATCTGAAAGTGCTGCCTCCCATTGAACTGAATGGGAGGATATTTTGAGAGGGAAACACTTGTCGTGTTGGTGAGTGATACCATGTTCTGCCTTGCTCATAGTTATGATTTCCCCTTTCCTTTCACGCAGGTGTAAGCAATGTTACTGGACTTGATGCCATGAATCCATCCTCACGAGATGACTTCACAGAATTTGGCAAGCTGCTTAAGGAGAAGATCACACAATATGAGAAATCAATTTATTACCCTACCTTCCTAGAAACACTTGTGAGAGAGATCTGTATCTCGTGTGAGTAATGAGCAGTCTCTTTTACAGAAAGCTGTATGTACAATGAGAGACTGTCATTGAATATGGCCCTTTTTCACTTGCTGATGACTGGTAATAAAATACTTCTTATGGGGCACAAACATCATTGTGAGCAGCACGTCACCCTGCAAAAAGCAGGGAAGTGTTGATAACAATATGCAAAGTGAATGGGGGATAAATGGTCGTTGGACTGGTCTTTCATCCCACATTCAGTGACCCCTATCCTGTGACCACCTTTTAAAAGGGCTTTCTGACTTTTTATTACTGAAGATGTATTCTCAGGATAGGTCATCAGTATCTGATTGGTGGGTGTCTGACACCCGGGACCCCCACCGATCAGCTGTTTGAGAAGGCACCAGCTCCTGTGAATGCTGCATCCTTCTCTCTGCTCACCAAGCACAACACCGTACGTTGTATAGCGACTGTACTTGGTATCACAGCTCGGCACCATTCACTTCTATGGGGCTGATCTACGCCATGTGACCGATGAATGTGTTGTCACTAGCCTAGGGAAAGCTGGAGAAGGCAGTGGCGCTCACAGGAGAAGGATGGGTTATCAGTATCAATTCCTAGATAACCCCTTTAAATCTCATGCATAGAGAGAAATTTATCAAGTCCTGGATTCCAGAATTCTGTCTTGAAAAAGTTACAAAACAGGGCTTTTCTGACTCTTTGGGCAACAATCTTGTGACTTTCTGCATTTTTACACCATTTACACAGGCGGGAAGTGGGTGTGGTTAGCTCGCTACTACGAGCGCCACTGACAGCTGATCAGCATGCGAGCCGGGTGTTGGAACCACACCGATCAGATACTGATGACCTATCCTGAGGATAGGTCATCAGTATTAAAGTCTCAGTAAACCCCTTTAAGCTCTGCTGCATGTTTTCATGTATCTAATCTCATGGATATTTTAATTGAAAAGGTTCCTTTTGTCTTTTTAGTGGAGGTTGATGACCTGAAGAAGGTGTCCAATTCCTTAACAGTTCTCTGCAGTGAAAAACAGAAGCAAGAGAAGGTAAGGATGAGTTCTAAGTTATCCGTGTGCTATATTAGCAGTAACGTGGCTTGGAGCAGTCTTTTTAAAAAGGACCTGTCATCTCTCCTGACATGTCTGTTTTAGCAAATAGGCCAAGTTCACTCTTCAGTTATTCTTCAGTTATTCTTCAGTTATTCTTCAGTTATTCTTCAGTTATTCTTCAGTTATTCTTCAGTTATTCTTCAGTTATTCTTCAGTTATTCTTCAGTTATTCTTCAGTTATTCTTCAGTTATTCTTCAGTTATTCTTCAGTTATTCTTCAGTTATTCTTCAGTTATTCTTCAGTTATTCTTCAGTTATTCTTCAGTTATTCTTCAGTTATTCTTCAGTTATTCTTCAGTTATTCTTCAGTTATTCTTCAGTTTATTCTCAGTTATTCTAGTATCTTCAGTTTCTTCATTATCTTCAGTTATTCTTCAGTTTATTCTTCAGTTATTCTTCAGTTTATTCTTCAGTTATTCTTCAGTTATCTTCAGTTTCTTCAGTTATTCTTCAGTTATTCTTCAGTTATTCTTCAGTTATTCTTCAGTTATTCTTCTGTTATTCTTCAGTTATTCTTCAGTTATTCTTCAGTTATTCTTCAGTTATTCTTCAGTTATTCTTCAGTTATTCTTCAGTTATTCTTCAGTTATTCTTCAGTTATTCTTCAGTTATTCTTCCTCAGGGATAAGGTGCAGTGGAAAGATTTGCACGTATTCTGTCTTTTTGACCCAAACCTGGTTGATGAAAATCACTGACCAAATAACTGAAGTGTGAACTCAGCCTTAGGGCCCTTTCACACGATTGTGGAGCACAGTCTGGGACGGTCCGTGAGAACCCGGACCGTGCTCCTTCTGAGGGCAGGAGCGCGCGGCGTCATTGGTTGCTATGATGCCGTGCGCTTTCTGAGGCCACCGCTGTACAGTGACACTGTACACGCTCGTATAGAGTGTATAACTGTACAGCGGCGGCCTTAGGAAGCGCATGGCATCATAGCAACCAATGACGCCGTTCGCTCCTGCCCTCAGAAGGAGCACGGTCCGGGTTTTCACAGACCGTGCTCCACTGTCGTGTGAAAGGGCCCTTACTTGTATTCTCCATAAATTTTTGAGCATGTTTTTTTGCCCCCTTGTCAAGCAGGTTGCGTCCACACACTGCACAATATGGAGTTATAGGAGGTGACGTTAGTCTTGTGACGTTAGTGGGGGGGCTATTAACATCTTCTGCATTCTAGGATTCACACATGTACCTTCATGACTTAGATGGGCTTCAGCAGTGCACTGAAACCATACAGAACCTTCATTCCCCCATAGTTACTGACAGGCACGCCTTCAATGTTCTAGCTGATGGCAGGGTCAGATTTAGCACTGACTTTTTATTTACTGGATGTATAGTCGTACATATGATTAGGAGGAACTCTCATGTTGTTTTTTTCTCTGCTTAGCAAAACAAAGCCAAGAAGAAGAAGAAAGGAGTAGTTCCTGGTGGAGGTTTGAAGGCCAACATGAAGAATGATCTGGCTGATTATGGGGGCGTAGATGATGGATATGGACGAGAGTTTGAGGATTTCATGTGACACTCATTCAATACTCACGACTCTGAATGTGAGTGTCCTCTCCCCTCTTCAGGACTCTGCCAAATGCTACAGTCAAAGAATTTACACCCTTCACCCTGCCTGATGGTCAGGATGGGTGACTTTGGATACAATAGGGTTAATAAACCCACCTTACACCCTGCATATTTGCTCATGCACTATGTTTCCTGGCCTGTGATCTCTTCCACTCTGCTTGTAGCATACATGTCCACTTGTGCCATGTTACAAGCAGACTGGTCTGTGCTTCCCAGCCACTCTCCTTCCCACATAAGAAGAAACCCTTTTAAGCAGTGCTGGCCTCCTAGTAAGCTTCCTCTCTCCTCCATGAATCTTTTCATATCTGGCACTGGTTCCTCCCCTGGCCCCATTAGGTGTACATGGCATTTGCTGAGCCTTGTGCTAAGCTCTGGCTTGTGCTCAGACTCGCTCTTGACGCAGCTCAGTGCTTTTTCATATGTTTAATATAAAGACTTAAAAACCACATGGAATTGTCTTGAACTCTGCTACCATGAACATGCAGGAACCACAGATGCCTCTGATCCTGGGGTTATTGGTCCTCATAGAGAGACGTAAGCTATCATTGTGAATCTGCCTGCCACGTGTGATGCCCATTGCTGAGAGATCACAAATTGATGGGTCTTTTAACTTTTTTTTGGGGTGGCTTGATATTTATTTAGTAGTCAAATATTGCCGTGGTTTCAAGATTGGTTAGATGCTTTCTGACTCTCGCTCAGAGGTGCAGGGTCCGACCCTTTCTCTTAAATTCTGCTCACTTAACGGATGACGCTTTGCAAGCAGGTCCTTCCATGGGAGAATTGTTATATTAACAATGAGACTGCAATGTTTGTTTTATAAGACAACTAATTTAATAAATTCACACTTGTGACAAGGTGCCTGCTGTAATCTCTGGTGCAGTTACTGGGTGCTTTCTCCAGAATCGACAGTGGGTGGCCGCTGTTGACCACCACTGTACCTTCACATGAGTAGTGGTGAATCTAGACAATGTGTGAGCTTGTCAAGATGACAACGTTGAAGTATTGGGGATACATGGAGGAGAGTTTTTAAGGTGAGTATAGTACATCTTCAAGTATATTTATATAAAATATTTTTAGGGAATTTTTGGCTTTTATTTTGGCAGTACTATGCCATGTAAAATTAAAACCAGATGTCCTTCTGTAGCAGTTGGCACAAATAAGTCCTCTTCTTTATATAGGCGGTGAACCATTGTCAGTTTACTGGTGTTGAGAGGGGGAAGATGTTATCTGCAAGGTCAATCCTCATGATAGTAGTTGTAGAATTGGGATAACAGTATGACTGTTCTATTGTTCTCTTGATAGGTCTAGATCAGGGATGCCCAACCTGCGGCCCTCCAGCTGTTGCAAAACTACAACTCCCATCATGCCCGGACAGCCTACAGCAGGGCATGGTGGGAGTTATAGTTTTACAATAGCTGGAGGGCCGCAGGTTGGGCATCCCTGATCTAGATGAAGATGTCCACAGAGGAGCGCTGTATCAATCAGTGTAATGTGTGATGCTCTAATTGAGTCACTACAGGGGAGGAGATGTCTCATTGCAGTGAATGGTCTCACTGACTGGGGAGCTTAGTCAGGACAGGAAATGAAATACATTCAGTGTTTAAAAAAATCTGCAAATTAGAATATTCACATACATTAATATAAATAAGAAATTGTGTCCCTTTAACAGCTATTTACAACATTGCGGCCATCACTGAAGAGGTGTTTTAAAGTACCAGTATCAAAATCTAAAAAGCAAGGTGCAGAGTGCTGTCAGTACAAAGAAAATTTATTGTAAAATCCCTCAGTGAATTACAGGCATAGAGTAGGGTATTGCAAAGGCACAGTCTCCTTCCTCAGACACGTTTATGTACAGAAGTGCAGTGTTTTAAAGAGACAGGAACCCTGAAGTAAATGCAGCAGCAACAGACTTCATTAGTCGTGATCTCAATGCTAAAAACCTAAGTATGCCAAGCTACGAGTTAAGAAAGAGGCATGGTATCTTGGACTTTTTTACTTATCCACTTGAATGGGTGTGCACTCTGGAAGGAGGCTTCTGTGGGGTTTCTCTCTGTGCCTCCACACTGCAAAAAATAGACCATGTTCCTTTTCTTTTTGCGGTGCGGGCGGATCACAGATAATTGAAGTTGCAGCTGCATGCATGGTGCTTGTGCATTGGGGACCACAAATTGTGATCCCCCTGTGCACGGAACGGCTAGGCAACCGACCGCCATATGCATGAGCCCTAAAATGCACAATTGTGAATGAGCCTTAGTGAAATGCTCTAAGGCATCATTCAGTTTTTTTATTTTTTTTTTTTTTATGTGCGTTTTTACTGCTGCAAATCCTGGTCCGACTGGTGTAAGATCAGGTTATTACTCTCGGTTGGGCCAGTTTTTGCGGCTGCATTTATAGCCATCTGAAAGAAGCTCAAATATATTTCTGAAATTGTGTCCCATGACATTCTCTTTTTTGTTGTTAGGGTAGATTTAGATGTGGCAGATAATCTGCTCCGTTTGGTGAATGGGGCAGTTGCAAAAAATTGCTTCAACAAAATTTGCTCCATGTGAATTCACTCTTGCATTGCATTCAGATGGATGTAATGTGGGCATATTCTAGTGTTAAAGGGGTTGTCCGAGTTATTTTTTTGTTCTTTATATGTTTCTAACTTGTCAGGTATAACAACTTTCCCATATACTTTGTGTTTCTAAAGCTGCTGGTTTCTCAGAGTTGACTGAGGGTCACATGACCTGTGATGTCACCTTATCTCTCTGCTCTGTTTCGTTCACAAGCCTCAGAGTTCAGATAACAGTCTGTACACAAGACGTCACTGGCCACGCCCCCTTTCTTTGCCGGGCTGCTATCTGCTCTCTCCCTGGATTCCTTCAGATAAAACATTAACCCCTTCAGCCAGAACACACTGAGGGCTCAAGGCTTTACAACAAATAGCAGCTGAGCAGTGAGAGGAGACAAATGCTGGGCAAGGAGCTATAGAGGAATTGTATTGTACAAGAACAGGTAGGGAGAATTTCCTGTGTGTATCAGCAGTGTCATTGTACAGCTGGGACTTGTAGTCCTACACATACAACATGCTGCTGAGTATCCCAGCAGGCAGACATGTCACTCACAGCACTTGTATTCACTGCCTTTGCAGAGAAGGGGGAGGGGCTGAGATTGTTATTACTGCAGGTAAACAAAGGCCAGAAGAGAACCAGGGAAATGAGGAAATATAGATTTTTTTTTTTGCCTAAAACTTGCTGAACGTAGTTATTTCCCCAGTCGTCTCCATGACAGCACAACCTGAGATCGTCTTCCTCTGATAGGACAGGAAAATACAGAGAGGGTTAAAAGCCCACCCCTTCCTCCCCAGCACCAGTGTATTTTCCTGTCCTGTCGGAAGGAAGATCAGGGAGGTGCTGGGAGACGACTTCCCAGCCCAATCGTCTTTTTTTTTTTTTTCCCTTACTTGGCCAGCTGAGGTCGGATCCCTCTCCATGGGCTCTCCCTCCTCCTAAATCGGGGCTGGTGCTCGGGACACTTCCCTTAGTGTCCCCTGCGAAGTTCCCTCCTGCGGCGGTCCAGGGGGGCCTTATGCGGAGTGGATTGGGGCGGCCGGAGCGACGCTGAGACGCGCTTCCCTCCGGCCGCAGGCTAAGTGACGTCTGACGCTGGGGCCGAGGGTGGCGTCATGACGTCACGCCGGCGCATGCGCAGGAGGTTTAAAATGGCGGCGCCCATCGGGAAAAAAATTGCCGCCTTGTATCCTGCTAGTCGGCTTGCTGTGCTACCTCCCGGATAGAGAGAGCAGTGCTGCGTGGACGGACATCCTCTACCATGAGTTGCTCCCTCCACCCAGGGGCCTGGATCGGAGCCCCCCACATCTCAGGGACCCGTGAGTAGCCTTTTAGGCACCCCAGAAGCTTGTTTTTCGATACCTGATGTGGTGACCCTTCTCTCCCTTGGGAATTTTTCAGGGAGAAAAGGAGTCTTCTTCCTCCACCAAACCTAAAGTGAGGAAATGTGGAGTGTGTGGGCAAACGCCTTCCCTCATCGGGGTCAAAGCCCCTCTGTAAGGAATGCACGGAGGCGGTGGTGAAAGCAGAGTCGTCTAGTCTTCTGGACGATATCAAATCTATGGTGAGGGATGAGGTCCGCTCTGCCCTGGCTGCCCGAGATGCATCCCCCCTCCGAGACCCCGTCCCCATAGGTCAATTCCCACCAGAGACCTTATTTCGGGGGACAGTGATTCAGAATCCGCCCTTGCAGACCTGTCGGATCCTGACGTTCCAGGTATAGCCAAGATTCAGACGAGGATAATGAATATAAAAGATTCCTCTTCAACCCTGAAGATATAGACGAGCTTATTAAAGCCATTAGAGCCACCATTAGAATGGAGATCCCTAGGAGGCCAAAGTCCGTTCAGGAGGAAATCTTTGGCAGCTTGGGTGATCGGCAAAAATCCGTCTTTCCAGTCCCTGATAACATCCAGAGATTAATCAGGTCTGAGTGGGAAAAGCCAGAAAAGGGATCGTTTATTCCCCGCGGTCTCAAAAGACGTTATCCCTTTGATGAGAAGGACTGTACTGATTGGGAGACAGTTCCAAAAGTGGACGCTCCAGTCGCCAAGGTGGCCAAACGTACGGCCCTTCCCTTTGAAGATGCCGCCCAATTAAAAGATCCAATGGACAGAAAGGCGGAAAGCCTCCTCAAGACGTGGGAGGCCACTGCGGCCCTGTTAAAACCTGGGGTGGCCGCAACCTGTGTAGCTCGTACGCTCAAGGTGTGGTTGGATCAACTCGAAATCCACCTTACAAATAGGACCCCGAGGGATCAAATCTTTGGAGAGTCTCCCCTCTTAAAAATGGCCACCAGCTTCTTGGCTGATTCTTCTGCTGAATCTGTCAAACTGGCAGCCCGCACCGCGGTCCTTTCTAACTCCATAAGAAGAGTTCTCTGGTTGAAGCCTGGACAGGGGACATTACCTCCAAAAATAAGTTAATTTCCCTCCCTTCCATGGGCAATATGTATTCGGCCCTGATACTAGACAGGATTCTTGAGAATGCCACTGATCGTAAAAGGGGGTTTCCTGAAGAAAGGTCCCGCAGCAGTAGGCAGTTTTTTCGCAACAAACAGCCTCAGGAGTCCAAGCCAAATAAGGGGAAAGGAAGGTGGTCCCATGTTAAAGGGGGCAGGGGAAGAGGCTTTCCTATTCAATCCAACCGGGAATCCTCTTCCGCGGCCTCATCCTCAAAACCATGACGCCAGTCCAGTCGGGGGAAGACTCACTTCTTTATCACGGTCCTGGGAACAGGTCATCAAAGACCAATTTATCCTGGGGGTGATAAGAGACGGTTACTCTATAGAGTTTCTCTCCCCTCCTCCTCAAAAATTCACAGTAACTCGACTCCCATCAAATCAAACACCTCTTCTTTCCAGGGGTATAGAAGAATTGCTACACCTGGGAGCCATAGAAAACGTTCCAACATCGGAACTAGGGAAAGGCCATTACTCTCCATTATTTCTCGTGCCAAAACCCAACGGGAAATCCCGGATGATCATAAACTTGAAGCCTCTGAACAAATTCGTGGTTTATCGCAGGTTCAAGATGGAAAGCATCAAATCCGCGGTAAAGCTGATAGACAGGGGCACGATGATGGCGACGGTGGATCTCAAAGATGCCTATTTCCACATTCCCATTCATCCGTGTTCCCGGAAGTTCCTCAGGTTTGCGGTGCCTCAGGGGGAGGAAATCCACCATTTCCAGTTCAACTGCCTTCCGTTTGGGATATCCTCAGCCCCAAGGATATTCTCCAAGGTAATGGCGGAAGTGGTGGCATCCCTAAGTCAAGAAGGAATTCCTATAATCCCATACCTGGACGACCTGCTTATCCTGGGGAAAGACTCGGCCTGCCTGCTTTCTCATCTTCAGACCGTTCTACAGCGTCTTCAGTCCCTAGGTTGGATCGTCAATTGGGAAAAAATCCAATCTGCTCCCAGACAACCGGAGGACTTTCCTGGGGATCATCCTAGACTCCAACCTCCAGAAGTCCTTCCTTCCTTCAGAAAGATCCTGAACCTAAAAGTCCAGGTTCAGCATCTTTTGAAAAAACCAACCCCCTCAATCAGGACACCATGAAGGTCCTAGGCTTCCTCTCCTCCTCCATTCCTGGCGTGGCGTGGGCTCAACACCACATGAGACCTCTCCAGAATCTGGTGCTCCGAGTGTGGAACAAGTCTCAGTACAACCTGGACCACAGGATCTGCCTCACCAGGGAGGTCAGAAGTTCTCTGCGTTGGTGGCTCATAGACCAAAATCTGCAATCCGGGACTCATTGGAAGCAGGAAACATCTTCTCCCTGACGACAGACGCCAGCTCGTGGGGTTGGGGCGCTCATACGGTCAGGAGATCCTTCCAAGGGTCCTGGTCCCTATCCCAAAAACAGATGTCTTCAAACTGCAGGGAGCTCTGGGCCATTTGAAAGGCCTCAAAGCCACTCAGACCTCTTCCAAGGGTCGTCATGTGCTAGTCCACTCAGACAACTCTACAGCAGTGGCATACATCCAGCATCAAGGAGGGACAAGACACCGGCACCTCCAATGTCTGGCGAACCAGATTTTCTCCTGGGCAGAAGAAACGTCATCTCACTGACAGCAGTCCACCTGAAGGGCGCTCTAAACCTCAAAGCGGACTTTCTAAGTCGTCACGCCGATAGATCCGGGAGAATGGTCCCTATCCCTACCGGCCTTTCAGCTGATCCGTCGGCGTTGGGGAAATCCAGACCTCGAGCCTGTTTGCAAACAAGGAAAATCACAAGGCTCTCCGTTTCTTCTCTCTAAACCCAAGAGACCCTTGTGCGGCAGTGGATGCCTTTACGCAAACCTGGACTTCCGACCTTGCTTATGCCTTTCCACCAATCCCCTAATACCGAGGGTTCTTCAGAAGTTCCAGTCAGAAGTGTGCACCCTGGTTATCGTAGTTCCCTTCTGGCCCAGGAGGGGTTGGTTCGGCCTTCTAAAATCTCTGAGCCAGGAAGATCCGATCCTATTTCCCCCGTCAGCAGACCTGCTGTCTCAGGGGACCGATCCTCCACAACAACCCCAGGCTGCTGAAGCTATCGGCCTGGATTCTGAGAAATCCATCCTCCTAGGCTTAGGGTTACCTCTTAGAGTAGTGTCCACCTTACTTCTAAGCAGGAAGTCAAACACCTCTAAGGCTTATCTCAAGGTCTGGAAGAGATTTGCCTCCTGGGCAGGTGAAAAAATTCAGCCAAGCCACTCCAAATATCCCCCTTATCCTTGAATTCCTCCAAGATGGGTTGGATATGGGTTTATCTCCAACACTCTGAAGGTGCAGGTCTCTGCCCTAGGCGCCCTATACAATACCAGCTTGTATGAGGTACCATGGGTGTCTAGGTTCCTAAAAGCAGCAGACAGGTTACGTCCAAGGGTAAAAAACATGGTAGCTCCTTGGAACCTTAACACGGTTCTTCAGGGATTATCTTCTGCCCCTTTTTGAACCGCTAGACTCCTTGTCCTTGAAATTGCTTACCTTGAAAACTATTTTCTTGTGGCAATCTCCTCAAGCCAGGAGGGTTTGTGAACTACAAGCCCTAACCATCCGCGAACCTTTTCTGACAGTGTTTCGAAGATAAATTAGTTTTTAAGTTGAACCCCTCCTTTTTACCAAAAGTAGTGTCTACGTTCCACAGATCACAGGACATAGTGATCCCTTCCTTCTGTGCCAGTCCTAAAAATGAACAGGAGGCCAGATTCCATAATTTAGATGTAAGGAGGGCCGTTCTTCGTTATTTAGAGGTCACCAAGGTTTGGAGATCAGACGAAAACCTTTTTGTTTAGTTTTTTGGCCCAAACAAGGGTAAAAGGGCAGCGAAAAGCTCTATATCTTGCTGGATCAGAAGCGCGATTACAGAAGCTTATAGGGCCTCAGGCAAAGAACCTCCGCCCTCCCTTAAGGCCCATTCTGTTAGGGCGGTCTCTGCCTCCTGGGCGGAGAGAGCCTCTGCTTCCCTAGAGCAGATTTGTAGGGCAGCTACATGGAAAAGGGCCCACACGTTTACCAAGCACTATAGGCTTGACGTGTATGCAAATGAGGACATGGCGTTTGGTCGCAAAGTCCTCGGGGCAGTTGTCCCCCCCTAAGTTTGTCACTTTGTTAGTTCTCAGGTTGTGCTGTCATGGAGACGACTGGGGAAATGAGTATTACACTCACCGGTAATCCGGTTTCCTGGAAGTCTCCATGACAGCACAAGCCTCCCACCCTATATTTAATTTACGGATATTATTTCTTATCTATCCCTCCGGGTCTCCGGTTTATAATACACTGGTGCTGGGGAGGAAGGGGTGGGCTTTTAACCCTCTCTGTATTTTCCTGTCCTATCAGAGGAAGACGATCTCAGGTTGTGCTGTCATGGAGACTTCCAGGAAACCGGATTACCGGTGAGTGTAATACTCATATATTGCTACCCATCAGATTTACAGTGCTATATTTTTTTTCCATAACTTAGACAACCCCTTTAAAGCTGCAAATCCCTACTGTGGGTCTAAGGGTACGACTACATGGCTATATGGGTAGCGGGCTCTAGTTACACTGTTTTGTCTACGTTGTTAATGGCCATTGTCACCTGCATCACCCGTATCCTAGCGGTAGAGCAAAGGCACCACCCACACTCTCCCTCCTGAACTGCTTTACTCACGTGTGAATGAGCAACCAGTTTGGCGTCACCTGTGCCCAATACGTGTCCTGTCATTGACAGCCACCATCACTTTCATTTGCAATGGTGGTGTGAACAAGAAACCTGGAATACTACAGACTGGAACTGTATCATCTTTAGCAAAACATCCAGGTTCGGTTGCGATCCCATGACTGCTGAAGTATGGAGGCCTTGTGGTAAACGCTTCAATCCTGTCTTTGCTGTGGAGCGACACTGCCCTAACTGCTACTGTGATATTAGGAGCCATTGCATATAACAGTTAGTGACTCCTGGTAGTGATGAGGGCCTCAGTAGTATGTGCCAGATAGCCTGCAACCACGTGGTGGCAGGATTTCCAACTTGCATTATTCAGCAGGATAATGCTTGCCCACACACAGCAAGGGTTTCCCAGGAATGTCTCTGCCAGATTGCAACACTTTCTTGGCCTGCTCATAGACCAAATTTATCCCTAGTTGAGCATTTAAAGGACCAGCTTCAGGAACCTGACTGCAAGCTCTACAGTCCCAGCTGCAGGATCTGTGGGCAATTGTGCTGAAGGACATCATACAAACCCTGTATGCCTCCGTGCCCAACCATATCGCATCTCATCTTGTATCCAGGTTAGAGGAGGCCCAACAGGTACTAGAGCCTCCTTTCAATTGTAGTTTTCTGCAATAAGGCCCCTTTCGCACGAGGGTGCAGTGTGTGACGTGAACGCATAGCACCCGCACTGAATCCTGACCCATTCATTTCAATGGTTCTGTGCACATGAGCATTTTTTTCACGCATTACTTCTGCGTTGAGTGAAAAACGCAACATGTTCTATATTCTGCGTTTTTCACTCAGCCCTGGCCCCATAGAAGTGAATGGGGCTTCAGCGAAAACCGCATTGCATCCAGAAGCAATGCATTTTTCAATGATGGTTGCTATGAGATGTTGTTTGTAAGTCTTCAGTTTTTTAATCATGTGCGAAAAACGCATCAAAACACGGAAAAAACTGAACGCAATCGCAGACAAAACTGACTGAACTTGCTTTCAAAATGGTGCGAGTTTCACTGAACGCATCCGGACCTAATCCATCACGTTCGTGTTAAAGAGGCCTAAACCTCTCCTTTCACACTAATATTCTCACTTATATATATCATCATTACATTCACACACAAAGTTTCATTCAATTCCAAAAAAACTTCTTCTTGGTGCATTATTTTTATTTGTTTTGCCAGTGAGTGTACTTTGGGCCAGATGGCAGGGTCCTGTTGGCCATCACTGCTCTCGTTGTAGAGTAACAGCATTATTATTACTGGAAAAGGAAAGATATGTCCATCTCTGACCTCTTCTCTATGGGGTAGGTGTTTGCAACCAGTGTGTTTTTTTTTGTTTTTTTTTTTAAATTTTATTGACATAGAAGGCAGTAGGTTAGCAAGGTAAATAAGATAGCATGACCACAGGATGAGACTACTGGGCTTTGGAAATGCAGTGATCTTCATCAGAGCTGTAGATGCCAGTACTCACTTAGGAATCTGTCATTCACTCAATAAAAAAAATCATGTACAAGTAAAGGATGATTTACATTGGTGCAGTCAACGGGCAGATTATCGGGAACGACCGTTCCTGTGAACGCTATTTCCTGCCAGTCTGCCCGTGTAAAGCCTCATTCACACGTTGGTGTTTCACGGACGTGTGCTGTATTTGTTCTCCACGGACAGCACACGCCCCCATTTATTTGAATGCATGTGTTCAGACATCAGTGTTTGATCACGGTCTGTGGTTCCGTTTTTTTTTTTTTTTTTTTAGCACAGATGCATGTCCTATCTTGATCCGTGTTCCCGGATCCCTCACGCCCATTATAGTTAATTAGTGTGAAAACCACGGATGTCATCTGTGTTGCATCTATGTCTCACGGATCATTAAGAAAAGATGCTATGAAAATTATTTTTCAGCTGGTCAGTGAAACACGGATGCAACATGGACAGCAAAAAACGGACACACAGACGCCTCACTGACCACCTGCTCACGGATTTGGACACGGACGTGTGAATGAGGCTTAAAAGGTGCAGCAGATCACCCAGTGAATTGCTTGTTCATCAAGTGATCCTGTAGTAGGTGCAAGCACATCAGTTATCGTTTCTAAGCAGCAGATCGTGCTGTCTAGAAACAATGCAGATGTATGAGGACGAGTGATCACAACAGCCTTCGCTCATTCTCATACTGTGGAGGTGATTGCTGCATCTAAATGAAGAGCTTCTCCTCCGATGAAAGAAACACTTCCTTCCCGACTATCTGCTGCTCATCTCCAGGTGTAAATCCACCTTAAAGGTCCATTCACACATCCGTATGTTCTGCAATTTTGCGGAACGGGTGCAGACTAGAGATGAGCGAACGTGCTCGTAACGAGCACTGTACCGCTCGGCTCCCCTGCGCTCGCATGGGCGCAGTCAGCCGCTTCCGTCGTCCTCACCCGACAGAAGCGGCTGCCTGCGCCCATGCGAGCGCAGGGGAGCCGAGCGGTACAGTGCTCTGTACGAGCACGTTCGCTCATCTCTAGTGCAGACCCATTTATTTCAATGGGGCCGCAAAAGATGCATGCTGTCCGCATCTGTAGTTCCGCGGCCCTGCAAAAAAGATAGAGCATGTCCTATTCTTCTCCACAGCCACAAATAATAATAGGCATTTCTCTCACAGGGCCGGCCATGTGCAGTCCGCAAAATGTGGAACGCACATGGCTGGTGTCTGTGATTTGCAGACGTGAATGGACCCTAATTCTTACAAATAATAAAACAAATACAACCGACACTAATAAAGTTTTAATAAGCTAGAAAATTTAGCTCCGCTTTAGACCTTGTTTACACAACCACGTGTTAGCTCCATCAAATGACTAATAATGAGGCTGGGGCCTACATATCACGTGACCAAAGATTGCAGTGTATGGCACCCTGAATTGTAAGGCCAAGTGCACTTCCGCATTCAGTCTTTCCGTGCTCCCGCTCTGTTACAGCTTATGTAAGCAAGTCCTTAGTGCAAAATCAGCATAAAGTGGAATACAGTGCTGCGGTATGATAACAGCACGTACAGATAATATATCAACAAAAAACAACCTTCCAAGTCTCCCAAAACACATATTTGTTCCTTCGTTCCACAAAAAGTTGCTAGAGGTGGCTGTAATTCCACAGGTCTCTGCCCGACATGTAGAAGTCTATTAAAAAATATGCAAACTGCTGCTTGTTCAGCATGATTCTGAAGCGGGCTATCCTGTTCAGGACCTTTATCGAGACAGCATATCTGTCAAGCAGCATCGTGTCTGTGAGTCTCTCATCAGGACATCAGTAATGTCGTAGAATTTGTTTTCAATAGCCAGTTTATAACGTGTGTTGATGTCCTCACAGTAAGAGATCACTCTCTTCAGGTTCTGTAGTCCAGTGGATCCAGGAGGGTTCAGTTTGCATCTGAAAATGGACAAGATTTCACATAGATTATGAAGAGTTCACTCAGCAAATGGTCTAAACCGTGAAGGAAACAATTGTACTAAATGTTACTCATAATTAATCTTATTACCCTATGCTTTACTTTATATCTCCACCTAAGATCTCCCGCCCAACCTGATATTGGGTGTGGAGAAACGCTACTTAAAAATTGGATGGTGCGACGCCCAGAGAGAGTATTGGGCACAGAGCCTATTCTAATTATCTTCACTTAATGAATAGGAAGTATAAGAAAATTATGATACTGCTTCAGGATGAAACAACGAGTGAGACAATTAGGAAAACGTGTATGATCAAGAATAAAGCGTGGTATGCCAAGATATTCTCGAACGTGAACCTGTCAGGTGATCTATGCTGGTTCATCTGAATGTGATAGAGGAAGAGATTTGGAGCAGGATTTCTGAGTAAATCCTGACAGGACTCCTAGGAGAGAGTCCTTATTAGGGTGCATTCACACAACCGTAAGTGTTTTGCGGCCTGCACATGGCCAGCGCTATATAGAGAAAGCCTATTCTTGTCCGTGCTTGCGGACAAGAATAGGACATGTTCTATATTTTTTGCGGCGCCTTTGAAATGAATGGATCCGCACCTGGTCCGCAAAAGTTGCGGATCGGACGCGGATGAAAAATACGTTCGTGTGAATGCACCCTTACTCTGCCCACCTATAATATGTATACACACTCCTTTCCTCGGACTCCTGCCAGGACTGTTTTAGCTTTTTAGTCTAATCCTGCTCCAGATGATATCCCATGGCTCAGCTTCTCTCCCTCTATCATCTCAGATGGGTCATAAGTAGAGATGAGCGAGCAGTGCTCGTTTACGAGCACTGTAACGCTCGGGTCCCGTCTGCAATGCCCGCAGGCATTGCGGATCCGTCCTCATCTGCATGTAAGTCAATGAGGACGGATCGTTTGGTATGACACTCATACCAAACGGTTCTGTCCCCACTGACTTTAAGACGGTTGAGGACGGAACCTTTTGGTATGAGTGTCATACCAAACGATCCGTCCTCATTGACTTACATGCAGATGAGGACGGATCCGCAATGCCTGCGGGCATTGCAGACGGGACCCGAGCGTTACAGTGCTCGTAACGAGCACTGCTCGCTCATCTCTAGTCATAAGATATCAGATGACTTGGTTGTCTTCTCCTAAACCCTCCACCATAGTGTTATGCTGTTGTTGAATAACAGTCTGATTTATTATTTTGCCATCAAATCACATTATAGTACTGTACACACTATATGCTAATCACAGCAATATATGCTAATAATGTAGTCAGGCCCATTGATACTTGATTGATGTTCCAAAGAGCATTCTATGTTATTAGGAGCCATGCTGGTTCCAGTCATGCACAGTGAAGTGAGGTATATATACCTTGGCTTCCCCAGTGCACTGCGCAGGCACTGATATACAATTTTGTGACATCCAGTGCTTGCGCAGTGTGCAGACAAAGCTAAGGCAAGTACATCTCTCTTTACTGTGTATGCTTGGGAACCCAAACTCAACAGATTTCAGCATGGCTTCTAATGACGTAGGAAAATCAATCAAGCCTCACTGGGTGTGACTGCATGGCTATTCACAAAAACGGCATTATTCAGAGATAATCAGCATATAGTTAGCGCAGTATTATAACAACATTTTATAGCAAATGATAAAGCGGATGGTTTTGACATATATAGCACATTGCTAAAGCTATACTCCACAGAATGTCTTAGGGGAAGAAAATTAGGTGATAGGTTCCCTTTAATGACACCCTCTCCAATATGAACTCAAAGATTATTCTCCGCATCTCCAGTGTAGTCAGCCTATCATTCCTCTATAAGGTGCCTGAAACAACTGCACCCTGTCCCCCCTTTTCATCTTAAACTTCTGTCTTACTTGTTTGACAACTGCTCGAACACTCCACCGCTGAGAAGCTGACGCTGCTTGAACTCTTCTAGGTACTGAAAATCTCCTCCGACAATTACTTTGCTATACAGGACGTCTGGCCAGTCCGGCTGCAGGTCATATGCTTCAGTAACAATAACCGCCTAATAAAAAAGATGGGATAAGCGTATATTAACAGGGGTTTCAGATACTGATGACCCATTACCCCTGCCCCGGAAATAACACAGAGCAGAAAGCTCCATCCACTGCGTAATATCTCAATCACGGTCGGGTAAATCCAATGGTCCAGTGCACATCTGTCAGGAAATCCAGAATCTTACAAGGTCAGAAGCCAATAACCCAGATGTGATATCCAATCAGAAAACTCCTCAGGGAAACAATTTGCTATAGTAGATCCTTCATCTCCTACAGTTTGGGTCTATGTGGTTATAAGGGTGATGGTCTTCTACACCAGGGTTCCTCAACTCCAGTCCTCAGGGCCCACTTACCGGTCGTGTTTTTAGGATTTCCTTAGTATTCAGCAGCTGATATAATAAGTTTCATTGCATCAGGACTTATCTCAGGTATTCATTCTGTGGGATATTCTCAAATCATGACCGTTAGGCGGGCCCTGAGGACTGGAGGTGAGGAACACTGATCTACACAGCTGACACACTTGGCAGAATTAATATAGAGGACCTGCACTCATTAAAGGTAGAAGCACATTCTCTATTCAGGTGCCTATTGGCCAATTTCTACAATGTAGGCTTGTTATTGTCATACAATATGATTTTCTAATAAAAGGAAATACTGTAAAGGGAATCCCTGGTCATGCTATGGACTTTCTGACACTAGTGAAGCACTCTCAAACAGTCTGATATGACCATATGAAACACAATACTGAAGATGACAGAATTGTCTTGTGATGTTAGACCCTTGTAGGACGCACGCACACACCTGGTAAAATCTTGGAAGCGCTAATATGGGCTCCATCAAGTTCTCTCTTTCCAGATTAATCAGCTTTGTTTGGTGGCCATTGTTCAACAAATGAAGTTGTAGAGTCAAAAGACGGGTGAGGCGGGCACATCGTAGTGACTGGCGAACGCAAGAATCCTGGATAGAGACAAGGAAAATAAGAACACAAGTTTCTTTGTTAGATTATATTCACTGTTCCATTGTGTTCTAAGGACGTATTTCTGAACGTCGAAGTGAAGGAAGGCTGTCCTCATCAGGACGGCGCCAATGTGTCTTCAAAGAATTGGAGAGGAGGAAGGGGAATACTTGGCTGTCCTGTAGGTACTCTGTCCTCCTTGAACACAACCATCTCTCACAGTAGATCTCCTTCTCTTGGTTTTTTTTCTCCTGTTTCAACCCTGACTCTTTATTCCCTACATATCTTTAGGTCCACTCAGCTATTGCACTTCTGTCACAGGCTTAGACCCCCAATACAACCATGCTTCACTCAGCCATTTTCTTTCCTGTCCTCTCCCTAAGGGCTGATGCTCTTGATTGTAGTTCTGGTCTGTGCCTAATCCGCATTTTTTGTGGATCACATGCGGACCCATTTGAGTCTTCTGGCTTGTATGGAATGGAGCTAAACTATGAACGGACAATCGCCGCAACTTCCAGTAGTGCCATCTGTGTGCTGTCCACACCTGTATGGAACATGTCCGGATGGACACTGCTGGAAGTAGCAGCGGTTGTCTGTTTGTGGTTTAGCTCCATTCCATACAAGCCAGAAGCCTCTGCAAAATACGGCATGTGAACAAGTCTTAAAAATGGGGTTTTAAAAATGGTTTAAACAGATTTTGTGGCAGTTTTTGAAGTGAATGTCAGGAGAGCATCCTGCAGCATAGAAAAGCATAAGTCCATCCCTTATAGTTCCTCTATCTTTAGAATCCACTTCTGTTTTTGGCTTAAAAAACTGCATGCAAAATGGCCACAAGTAATAGAGCTTTTTCCCCCAAAAAACATGTGAAACCTCTGTAAGTGACTGATAAAAGATAAGGCATGGAACACAAGAAAAAATCCAGTTACATCAGGATGTAATCTGCTTACCTTCGAATAACTCTCAGCAGCATCAATCAGCAGAGTGAGGGCCTTCATAATAGAAGATCTCAGCTCTCCCTGGTCAGACATCCAATATTCTGCAGGACACAGCACATGACAAAAAAATTAACACGTAATGGTCAGCATACATCTATTAAGGCATCTCACAAGAGAAAAAACACTTATTACGGTATTTAATATATTATTACACAACATATAGAAAAGATGTATAGATGCCTGTGATGAGAACATAGTCCTGCCACTTTACAAATCACTAGTCAGACCACACATGGAGTACTGTGTACAGTTCTGGGCTCCTGTGAACAAGGCAGACATAGCAGAGCTGGAGAGGGTTCAGAGGAGGGCAACTAAAGTAATAACTGGAATGGGTGGACAACAGTACCCAGAAAGATTATCAAATTAGGGTTATTCACTTTAGAAAAAAGATGACTGAGGGATCTATATATATAAATATATCAGGGGTCAGTACAGAGATCTCTCCCATCATCTATTTATCCCCAGGACTGTGACTGTGACAAGGGGACATCCTCTGCGTCTGGAGGAAAGAAGGTTTGTACACAAACATAGAAGAGGATTCTTTACAGTAAGAGCAGTGACACTATGGAACTCTCTGCCTGAGGAGGTGGTGATGGTAAGTTCACTAAACGAGTTCAAGAGGGGCCTGGATGTATTTCTGGAGGGATAATAATATTACAGGTTATAGTTACTAGAGATGGGTCGTTGATCCAGGGAGTTATTCTGATTGCCTGATTGGCAATTTCTGCAAGTAAGCTTTTCCCTACCTCACAGGTTTTTTTTGCCTTCCTCTGGATCAACTTGTAGGAAAACAGGCCGAACTGGATGGACAGATGTCTTTTTTCGGCCTTATAAACTATGTTACTACGTATATTCCATAGCGGTGTTCGCAGAATATATTCACCTCAAGCAAAGCACATATATGGTAGATGAGATCTCGGCTCACTTACCCCAAGGCCTGGACTGGATCAATTTGAGCTGGATTTTTGCTGCATGCTCATGGTTGTGGCCAATATCCCGATGCAGACTGAAGCAGAGTGCAGTCATATTGTGCTTCTCGCTGTCACCTGGGTGACATCGCTTAATATATTCCAAAAGTGCAGTCTGCAATCCGCCCTTCTAAACACACATCACAGATAAAGGGAACGTGTCATCAGATAATGACATGTTATTTAAATCAGGTTTATATTCATGTAGTATTGTATGTAGTTAATGCTTGTTGTTCCTCATCGGACTGAAGATTTTTCTGTCAATTAACTCTCAGTTATTGCAGCTACCATAAAGCAAGCACACCCTGGTGCATTGCTCATAGTGTGTGCCTTCAATATGGCTGCCCTGCCCCTAGGGAAGATTTTTAAAATAACTACTACAATATTATAAAATAAAACAAATATGTAATTCACCTTCAGACTATCTAATTAATGAAACTAAATACATGAGATGTTCCCTTTAAGATGGAACCACATGTCAGCATTTGCCATAGTCCAGCTCCAGCAGTGGGAAAAGTAGCTAACTGTAGGGGGGAGGGCTGCTTTAGATGATGCTACCTCCTAAGTGGTAGCAGCTAGAAACATGTAACTGGTCTTTCAGACAATACCAAAATGACAGCAATATGTTCAGGACAGAGAAAGATATCACTGATAGAATTCGGGATGCTGTGAATGCAGCTGAAAATGAAAGTAAAAACAGGTTTCACTCGCGATTAATCCCGACTTGATTTCTACAGTGATTTCTCCTCTGTTTCTTGGACTTTAGCTGTCATTTTGGTCTTGTACTAAAGCCTGGGCTGTCAGACAAGACCAGTTGCATGTTTCCAGCTGCTAGCTTTGAGGAGATTTTACCATCTAAAGCAGCCCTCCCCCTCCAGTTAGCTACTTTTCACACTGCCCTAGCTGGACTCGGACAGAACAGTTAGGTGGTTAAAGGGGTTGTCTCAATTCAGCAAATGTAATTTATCATGTAGAGGAAGTTAATATAAGGCAGTTACTAATGTATTGTGAGTGTCCATATTGCTTCCTTTGCTGGCTGGATTCATTTTTCCATCACATTATACATTGCTTGTATACAGAGGTTACGACCACCCTGCAATTCAGCAGCTGTGGTCGTGCTTGTACACTGTAGAAAAAAGCGCCGGGCTCTCTGGTGGCCGTGCTTGCTTGCTATAAGAAAAAGAGACAGCCTGCATAGTCACGCATGCACAGCAGCTCCTTTTCTGGCCACCTTGTATCTGCGCTGCAGCGGTAACTGTGACCTCTGCAAAAGAGCAGTGTATAACGTGATGGAAAAATGAATCCAGCCAGCAAAGGAAGCAAAATGGACAATAACAATACATTAGTAAGTGCCTTGTATTAACTTCCTCCACATGATAAATGACATTAGCTGAAGTGACACAACCTCTTTAATTATCACAGTAGTCATACTGTCGGTGTCATACTCACCGTATCAAGCTGTTTTCTGAGCAAAACCTCAAAATGCTGGTTTTTGTGTAAGATATCAAAGACATAAACCATATCATTATATCGACCAATCCCTGACAGGAGTCTAACCTACGTGGACAATAGGACAAGAGAAAAACACTTGTAAGTAACGCAATCTAGCAATGGAGACAACAGAACGTAGAGGGAGCCGACATACCATGAGGCTATATTCCTGATTGGGAGCTAAATGCATCTCCGTCAGGTGGCGACATGCTTGGAGGACACGCCCTATCCCTTCTAGGTGGCATGTCAGACTGAAGCAATCATGAGCAGAGATGAGGATTTCAATTACTAAAGCAAAAAAAGATTTCAGTTGTCCTGGAGTCTCAGGATAAGACAAAGGCACAAATATAAAATATAGTATATAGGAAGACCAGATACTTACCACAATGAAGCTCAGTAAGTGGAACAGTCTCTAGATGGTCCAATAAATATAACCCCACCAGAGTCGGATCAGGACACAGCTTTGCAAGCTGAAGAAAGTTGGATCTGTTCTCAGAGAGGTTATATACCTCCGACTGACCTGTATACATACACAGATTATTAACAGTGACGGAGAACCTTTCATGACGCCGTCTCTTGAGTCCAGCACCAACCTCCTTCCTTGTTTAGTGTCCTCCATATCTTCAGGGTTCCTTCAGCAACAATATGGGCTACAGTCTCAGGGGAAAGTCCATGTGAAGTGATGACTGCCTGTGCTCTGTCACAAAGCTCAGGGCGAAAGCTGGACAGCAAGGTAACCAAAACTTCTCTTGGATCTCGGGATGATACTTCTGAGAAGGAACATCCAAGATCCTAAAATATAGAGCCAACAGGCAAATACAAAGTGGGTATTGTTAGGGTCTATAAAGGCTGCAGCCTCGCACGTTTACTAATGGACATATAAGCTTTCACATACCTGACTCAGCTCATACATACACAGCAGCTGTCTGCAGAAAGTCTTCCCATGTGAACAAGCATCCTTCAGGACCTCCAGATATGTGACAACAGGGTTGGTGGGGATCTGAGAAGATGTGGAGTCCACACTGGATGCTATAGAAAAAAGAATGAAAATTAAGCAAAGGGTCAGATCAGAACATTTACCATATGGGAGGACCACCCAAACTAAGATTATCTCATATTTTGACCTCCTAGGCAGCCCCTTTCTGGACATACCCAAAGCTCATGGGTGGAAAAATGTGAAAATATGTCTTTAGGACTTTATTAGATAGAAGAAGGAATGTAATACATGTATGGCACCCTGCAATTTTACTTTGAAGGATCTCCTTGCATTGGCATTGAAAATATAGTCAACACATTTCACTCACAGCTTTGCAATCTCCTTCTCCGGTTCCACGTGTTCTCCTGTGCGTCTTTGCCCTCAGTAATGATATTCTGGATATCTGGAGGCAGCTGATGCATTGTCATTTCTCCAGATGCCAGGGCCCGGCAGCTCAGCACAATCCATACATCACGATGGGAGAGTTGGAAGTACCTGCATACACGGCTGGCTTCATGTACCTTACTGTCATCTAGTAGACGGTCTATCAGACCACACAGTACCCGGCAGTTTGCATTTTTATCACCATGTAGTGGAGGAAGACTGGAGATGTCTAGAAGCTGAGGAGAGTTGAGTGAAGGCAGACCAGAAAATGAAAATTCTGAGGCGAACTTAGTAAAACCGGACAGAGAGGACAGTAGGCGAGATTCACCAGATCTATTCAGTGTTTCTCGCTCAATGCGATACTTCCAGATCTGCTGTTCTAATTCTTCTAATGTCCTCAGAGAAGAACATTCATGATAAGAAAGCCAGTGTCCTGCAAGTGTGAACAACAGCTCTTGTTCTGCCAGTGCCTCCATCTGCTCTAATAGGAGGGTGCCAGCGGCCGCTTGCTGGGAGGCCTGAGATTGAAAGAAGTTGGAGGCCACTACAGGAGACAGCTGTTTGGTGCAAAACGTCACATGACACTTTCGCCAATACTGTGCCCGGCTCTGTGGGCACTCCCATTGCCGCATCTCTTGAAGAAGGCTTTGGTCTTGTAGCACCTTTACAAAAAAAAAAAAACATTCTGAAGAGGCACTCCATCCAAATGTATCTACTAACATGTCCAAATATAACATCATTGGATGTAAATGAGCTAAGGCCTGAAGAGACCCTCAAATTAAGAGTGTCACTTAGCTTTCAAAAATCATTTCATATATCATAGTTACATATGTTGATTAGCATATGATTATTAGGAGTCCCAGTGCTGAGATCCCCACTGATCGCTAGAACGAGGAGAGAGAAGTCCTGACATACCGTGCTCTCCCTCTCCTCGATGCAGGAGACAGAATCGTGACAGGAGCCATAGATCCTCTGTTGAGTGCGTTTCCAGCAGTGAGAGCACGCTACGTAAGGACTCCTCTCTTCTCGTTCTAGCGATCGGTAAGGATCTCAGCACTCAGACCCCCACAATTAGAACCTTTTTTTTTTTTTTTTTTTTTTTTTGAACTTTCAGGTTTTTATTGAGTTTTTCCGGTGTAATCAATACAGTTAACAATAAACTGCAGACAGACAATATAGTAGTTAATTAAAGCAGTTACAGATTTTCTAAGGATTGCATTACTTATCAGAAAGCAGAAGTAATAAACCATATTTTCTATAAGAATTAAGACAATTGGTTTACATAGGTACATAAAACAACGAACTCGAAAATGTGCTTTAAAGCACAACAAACGGGTATTTATTGGTAATGAAGTTATATTATATTAAAGCCGCTCATCTCGTTTCTCCATCAAAAACCTCTCTATCATGCCTATATATATATATATATATATGCAGTCATAAAACTTATGTCTTATAAGACTACTAGAGATGAGCGAACGTGCTTGAAACGAGCACTGTACCGCTCGGCTCCCCTGCGCTCGCATGGGCGCAGGCAGCCACTTCCGTCCTCCCGAGCGCAGGGGAGTCGAGCGGTACAGTGCTCGTTTCGAGCACGTTCGCTCATCTCTAAAGACTACCTGTGGAATGTGAGAAGCGTGAGAAGATGCAAACCATAATTCCCATCTCTGCAACATCCGCGTCCTGGCTTGACATGTAGGAGCATATATATATATATACTCATGTTGCATGTATTTGTTTATTAAAGCTATCAGTTCCGGAAAATTTGGAGTGATGGGGAGTTTCCAGGAAGTGGCTATAAGTTTCCTAGCTGCTGTTAATATCGCCGCAACAACCCAACGATGCGTATTTGGGAGGGATTCAAAACCAATGGATAGTATAGCAAGTGCAGGCGTTGAGGAAATGGGAAAACCAGCAATCTTATTTAAAAGGTCAAAGACCATAGGACAGCTCCACCACATATGAGAAGGTGTACCTCTCTTACCACAACCTCTCCAACATACTGGACTATAAGAGGGGTTCATGTGAGCTGTCCTGGCCGGAGTTAAATACCACCTAAGCTGGATTTTGCAAAAACGTTTATATCCTATGGGCGGACGTGAAGTGGTTAAAGGCCATCTTTCAGCAGATTTGTACCTATGACAATGGCTGACCTGTTCCATGTGCGCTTGGCAGCTGAAGACATCTGTGCTGGTCCCATGTTCATATGTGTCCACATTGCTGAGAAAAATGATGTTGTGATATATGCAAATGATCCTCTAGGAGCAACAGGGGCGTTACCATTACACCTAGAGGCTCAGCTCTCTGCAACTGCTGCGCCCTCTGCACTTTGAACTGACAGGGTCAGGTGTGATCACGTTTTCACTGCCTAACCCTGTCAACCAAAGTGCAGAGAGTGCAGCAGTTGTAGAGACAGAAGAGCCTCTAGGTGTAACTGTAACGCCCCCATTGCTCCTAGAGGCTCATTTGCATATATTAAAACATAATTTTTCTCAGCAATGCGGACACATATGAACATGGGACCAACACAGATGTCTTCGGGTTAGAAGTGCACATGTCACAGGTCAGCCAGTGTCATAGGTACAAATCTGCCGACAGATGTCCTTTAATAATCATCTGCAAGATATCGGATATGAGGCCATGCTTACATGTGTATTATTCTGCTATTTGCTATCCATTTTTTTGAAACAGATAGCACGCTAATCTATATATGTAGTTTATTCCTGTTCACGGATCTCGGTGCCCGATCCGAGAATCTCACTATAGGCCCCACTTTCGTCCTTTTTTGCAGATGACAATAGCCATTTCTATCAATGGGAGTGAAAAATAAAACAAAACGCACAAAGACGCTAACAATTTTTCAAGGAACAGTTTTTTGCAGTCCGAAAAATGGACAAGCCTGTGGGCATCAGGCCTCAGAGACAGTGTGAAAGAAAACGGCATAAGGTAGACCTTTACAACAGTGTCGTACAAGGCGGTCACAACACATAGGATGTATTGATGCCCAGAATCTTTTACCTCTTCTATAACCAGGTTGTCAGTGGGCAGTTCTGCAAGTTCAGCTACTTGATGAGCCAGAGCGAAGTGAGCTCCTTCCAGCAGAGTCTGCAGCAGTCTCTGACATTCCACCTGTAGCGCTGCCGGGCTGTAGTCTTCTATAAGCTGCTTGCTAAAGACAACAGGATAACCGTCCAGGATTTGGGAGAGGGTATACAGTTTGTCAATATCCATTCCTACAAGATTAAGCATAAAGATTCCCTCTTTAGTAACACTTGGCTTTATATTTAATACACATATAACACATACCACACTTACCTTCACATATGTTATGGCTGCCACTATCACAAAGAAGCTGCAAAACTTTCTGTAACTCATATGGAGTCCGGCTCTGGAGAAGAGAAGCTGCAGCAGATGAGAAGCCCGGGCGTGAAGCCACAAGACAGGGATCGGAGCGGGGTGGGAGCAATCTGTAGGCTGGAGCTGTAAGATGGGAGGTATTTTATATACTATCCACCTATGCAAAAAGTATGGAGCACAGTACATCGATAGAAATGACATACTGTAGTACTTACACTTGTCATCCTGCCCTGGAACTCCATTACTTTATCCTTAGCCTGTGTGTAATTCTTGTGATGCAGACAAAGGTCGTAAATTTCAAGCAGGATCAGCAAAGGGCAGTCCTATAAGACAGCAAACAGAGCAGTGTCATATACCTGTCTAGCAGAATGTATACATTTTACTCATGGAGGGAAAGTATGAGGATTTCTTCATTCATGATTTTATGGTTTATAATGTCCCAATCCCAGGGGCGTAGCTATAGGGGGTGCAGAGGTAGCAGTCACTACCAGGCCCAGGAGCCTGAGGGGCCCAAAGACCCTTGTGCTGCATAAGAAGACACCAGTCTTATAGAAAGTGCATGCTGGTCAAGTTACACCTCTGGCTGGAGGGAAGGGGTTAGGTCAAGAATTTGGCATGCCAGAAGGGGGTGTAGTTTCAATTTTTATCTCAGGCAGCACAAAGACTATGTGCTTCCCTGCCCCTGACCACAAAGCACTGAGGGAAGGGGGGCCCAAGCTGAACTCTTGCACCAGGGCCCATAGGCCTTTAGCTATGCCCCTTCCCAATCCCTACTTCATATGCCACCCAGTTGCACATCTCTTATCAAGAATTACCTCCATAAATATGCTGAAGGCTTTCTGCAGTGTTCTGCTATCCGCCCTTGCCAGGAGAATATCCCAAATCTGCACAAGATCTTCCAGGCTCCACTTATGATCAATAGAATTGGATACTGTCTGCGTGATCTCTGTATAAGTAGCAGCATCCACAGAAGTTACGATCCAGGCACATAGACACGAGATGTGGTCTGCATCCTAATTAGCAGAAGAAGATACATTCGTAAATTGAAGAGCTAGGCCAACTACAGAAAGCAGCAGTTACAGCATCATCTTCATTATACCAGGTGTTAATCATAGATTCATACATGTGTCAACCTCCCCAAATGTTACCAGCTAAGCCTTTTTAACTCGTGAGCTGGGCAGTTAAGGACAAGAATATATAATGGGTCTATGGTAAAGTTCCTGGTAAAGGGTTAACATCAGCCACCCTTGTGACCTATGGTACTGGAATGGGATTAATGCCTGTACCCATGGTGATCTATAGCAGAGAAGGGGTTACTGCCAGGATCCCTGGTGCTCAAGAGGAGATGGTTATTATCAGCATTCCAGGTGGTCTAGGTCAGAAAAAAATGTAATTACACCATTCTTGGTGGTCTAGTTCAGCGAAGAGGTTAATGACACCATCCTTAGTCGTCTCAGGGAGAGAAGAAGTTATTGTTTGTATTCCCGGGTTTGGGCAAAGGCATAAGGGTTAATACACTATATATTGTGGTCTAGGCAAGAAAAACAGTCAAACTCCCTGGTGGACTAGGGCAGAGAAGGGGTTAGGTTAAAATTCCAGATGGTCCAAGACAAAAAAAAAGGGATTAGTTTTAAAATCCCAGGTGGTCTGTAGGGTAATATGTAAGTAACATGGATGCAATAGAGGGTACGCGCTGGAACCGTTCAATGCATACACCAGGATGGGAAGGTGATTGGCTGGTGGATGAACCAAGCACATTACTGTACAGGGGACCTAAAAGTTCTGGGCTGTTTGGGTAATTGCAGGTTGGACTTACACCCATTTCATTACTGTAATTGGTCATGAACATGTTGGGTGAACGGAAAAGTAACCTGTAAAAACAACTGACCGCAGAAGCAGTGGAGAGCTGAGGGAGTTTGCGGAGGAACAGGCTTTCCCTCAGCAGGAGATGGGAGCTGTTAAGCTGCACGATCGCTCTGTCATGCCGCATGGAGGGGACAATGGTCAGAGCTCCTGGCTTCTTTCATCAGCGTGCACTTAGTCACAGTAAAGTAAAGCTCTAAAAGGCTTCAGGAGAGCCACATAATATCTACAACAGCTGCAATGCTTTAGGGGCCACTGCAGTTGCCAGGACCTGGTAGATGAGCTGATTGCTAGCAGGTCCTCATTTAGATACGGTGCTGATCAGATGGGACGACCCCTCGGAGCATTCCATAACTGCTTCATAGACACGTTCCCTAAGAGAGCTAGCAGAAAAGTATTACACATTTGACTGGCCAGGGCCACATGGGGAAGCCAAGCTAGAACACAAGCTGGCCTACACCTTTCTCGCTGTCATAGTGCTACTCTAAGCAATGTGATGGGTTTTGATTTGAGGTTGTGAGCATGTGAATGTCTCAGTACCATCTACAGCACGCACCTGTGTAGAGGCAGCCAGTGCACTGAATAGTGGCACTCTCCATCTCATACACTCCTTCAGAAGCATCTGTCCTGGTTCTTCCATACTAAGGCATTTCAGCAGCACATGGTGGAGACTATCCGAGGTTGTGTCACTGCCAATTCTTTGCAAGGAACTGGAGACTTTGTCTTGTAATGCCAAGGAGATATGACTACACAGAACTGGACTCAGATCATCCAAGACATAGAAGACCTGGAGAGGAAGACAATATAGATTAAAAACTCGGCAGAAGATTGGAGAGAAGGAGGAAACTGGGTGTGAGGGAACTGACCTGTTCTGGGCTGTTTGTATGTACCAGCAGCTGCAGCCAGTCTTGTCTCTGTGCACAGTACCTCAAATAGCTGGTGCTCATAGGAATATCATGGAGGAGGCAGAACTGAACCACTGTGACCCACAGACTGTGAGGAGGAAGAGGACTGCAAGAAGAAGAGGCAACTCATGATAAAATACCTCTCACTTTCCATGACTGAGAATGACCGCATAGCCTTCCCCTTGTCAATTTCATGCTCCTATGCTCTCCCTTGCGCTGCGCTGTACTGAACAGGGCAAGGGCTTTTTTGTTTACATTTTACACTGCTAGGTGGAGGCTTCTGCCTAGCAGTGTTTTGCTGATGACATCACCGAATATGATGGGCAGGCTTTAGCGCTGCCCTAGCTGTTTTACAGGCTAGGGCAGCACTTAAAGGGAACCTGTCAGCTCCGAAACACCCCCTGAACTAGGGTAAGCGGTGTATAGTATAAGTGATGTTGAATCCGAATATGTAAGTTTTATCTTCATACTCACTTCCATTCTGATGCTGTGCTCCCACAAACCTGCAGTAAAATGCACTCAGTGGACTCTTCTTTGAGTCCTCTCCATTATGTGAGTGAGCACTGGAGTCCACTGAGTGCATTTTACTGCAGGTTTGTGGGAGCACAGCATCAGAATGGAAGTGAGTATGAAGATAAAACTTACATATTCGGATTCAGCATCACTTACACTATACACCGCTTACTCTAGTTCAGGGGGTGTTTGAGATGACAGGTTCCCTTTAAGCCCGGCCATTAGTGCCGGTGACATCACTGGGCTCACTGCTACGTCTCCAGATAAAGGCCTTTCCCTGCGCGATTCAGCGCAGGGCAAGGGAGGGTATGTCAGGGGGGCGCAGGGGTGAAGATGGGGATATGTCCAGATTCAGCTCTAAACCTCGACAACCCCTTTGAATTCAGTCCAAGTCACAGTACCCCAGACGCAGCCTACCCCGACTTCCACAATGATTGCTTCAGCACACGATGCTTTATCATCTGGTTTTACACTATACGCACCTGTTGTGGCTGCCAACTATATATAATGAAGTGATAAGTGGGCCGCAATCCAAGCTCATAGGTATAGATACACTGTTTCTCCAACCAGCACAGTTATCACTTAGTTTATTCTGCAATTTTCTATTGTATAATAGTATTTACTAGGAGGCTATCATGTTTAGCAAGCTATCGTGCTCAATGCGTTTCGATACCCTGGTTGTAAGTATCTCGTCAGAAGCTGGATGGCTAAATAGAAGCTTACTTCCTAGCACAGCAGATCAATTAGGTCTCTAACAGCAGTGATGGCGTACAGCCAGATGTCGAGCGCTAGTATATAGTTGGCAGCAACAACAGGGGCTTATAGTGTGAAACTAGATAATAAAGCACTGTGTGCTGACCCAATCTTTGTGGGTAGGTTGTCTCTGGGGTACTGTCGCTTGCACTGAATTGAAAAGCAGTGCTCTGGTGACTAAAGGCCCCTTTACACAGGTCAAGAATCAGCCAGATAATCACTAACAAGCCTTCTTAGGAACATTCGTTAGCGATTATCTGCTGATGTAAAGGTACCGCCGATTACCCGATGAATGAGCGAAACGCTGGTTCATCGGGTAATACGATTGCTTGTGCAGTCACCTAAATTGTTGTTTGCCGTCAGCAGATCTCCGCCATCTAAACAGCCTCTGCTGCCGGCAAACAATGATTCTGTGTGGAGACGAGCAATGGCATTAGTGATTGCTTCTCCCCATATTGTGGAGGAGATCGCTGTATGTAAATGTCTCCTTAACTGTACCTTCATGTTTCCTTCCTGACAATTGCCTGCTAAATTGTAAAGGACCTTAAAGGGCTTTTCCGGGATATTACTACTGATGACCTATCCTCAGGATAGGTCATCAGTATCTGACACCCGGGACCCCCGCCGATCAGCTGTTTGAGAAGGCACCGGCGTCCAGTGAGCGCCGCGTCCTGCTCTTAGCTTTTCCTAGGCCAGTGACGTTACGTTCATCGGTCACGTGGCCTAGGAGCAGCTCAGCCCCATTCAAGTGAATGGGGCTGAGTGAGATACCAAGCACAGCCGCTGTACAATGTACGACTCTGTGCTTGGTAAGCTGTAGGACCCCCACTGATCAGATACTGAAGACCTATCCTGAAGATAGTTCATCAGTAGTAAAATCCTGGAAAACCCTTTAACGGATAGCACACAGAAAAATGTTAGCTACTACAGGGGAATTTGTTACCTACCTGGCACTACTGAGCAGCCCTGTATCCCATCTGCCTGCTCTGACTGAATTGAGAGTGGCAAACCAATTTCTAACCCAAGATATACTATAGACTATATAGACTGAAAGGGAACCTGTCACCAGGAAGATGCAATGTAAGCTTCAGGCGGCATGTTATAGAGCAGGAAGAGCTGAGCAGACTGATATATAGTTTTATGGGAAAAGATTCAGCATAACATGCATTTCAATTTCTTCTCATTCTGGGCTTTGAAGACTAGGAGGTGGAGCTATCAGTGATTGGCAGCCTTCCCTCTATGACTGTGTATACAGAGATAGCTGTCAATCACTGATAGGACCACCTCCTGGACTTCAAAGCCCAGAATGAGCAGGAATGTAAATGTATAAAATACAGGTTAAACTGAATCTTTTCCTATAAAACCATCAATCTGCTCAGCTCATCCTGCTCTATAACATGCTGCCTGCAGCTTAGACACGTTCAACATGACAGGTTTCCTTTAACTCTAATATGAGACAAAATAGGATCAACGGAAAAGTGGAGATGAAGTGAAGTGGACTGTAATGCTCTTTTGATTTTTATGATTATCAAAGAGCTAAGATACTTTAATAAGTATACTTTTACTTTTTATTTTTTTTTATTCCCATTATAACTGCTCCACTCTAGTTAGATCTGTCTTCTTTATATTATACACACTATGCTCTTTTTCTTCTCTTTCCCTCTTTTTTCTTCCTCATTCACACCATGTCATACTTTATATCATTTAGTGTGTATATTTTATGGGGCACCTGCTTGCATCACTTGTGTTTTTACACTATTTCTACACTTTGTGCTATTTATATGATATAAAACAGAATGAAATCAAATGTAATAACTTGAAGAAAAAGAAAACAAACCACTTTCTGATGATAGTGCCATGAAACGATTCTTACGATTCATTCTGTATATGGTATTTGGACATCTCATACCTGTCATCCTGCTGTAAATTTGCATCCACCACATCTTCTAAGCTCAGTAAAAGATCTTTTGCAGCCTCTGCTTCATTTTCCACTAGTTTTGACAATCTCTGAGCTGAAAAATTCAACAGGGTTATTCTTTATTATATACTGTATAAGATACCTATAAAAGGTCGATCATCATCAACATATGACTTTCTGTATTTGTGACCATGTTGCCTATACATGTAAGGCCTAATGCACATGAATGTATTTCTGCACACAAATCCATTCATTATTATGTGTCCGCAAAAAAAAACAAATTGAACACAGATGTCATCCGAACCATCCGAATTACAGTGTTACTCATGGTGCCATGGTCGGCACAAGCGCTACTAGAGGTCTAGCAGAGGACAGCAGAGCATCAGCTAATGTAAAATGTAAAGCTCTAACGGTCTGCCTAATAGCTAAGTTTTTAATTGTCTTAAAGGGGTTGTCCCCACGAAATATATTCTTCAATTTTCAAACCAGTACCTGGGTCTGAATACTTTTGTAATTGCTTAGAATTAAAAATTTAGTTTAGCTGCTGAGTTATTCAATAAAATATATCTGTATAGCGCCACCTGCTGTTTGTTTTTTTCGTATTCTTCTGTCCACTTTGCTGAGGTGGATGCACATGCTCAGTTCCATCCTTCAACTGCCTCCTGAGCTGTGAAAAGGAGAGCGCTGTAGCATAAAGGACATGCTTCATCATACCTAATGCTTGTATGTGGAATTTGTGTCCCGACTCCTCCTGGAGAGATGCACTGTGACGTAGGATGACATTGGCCACATTTACATCCACACGAAGCTTGTAGCTACTAAGTCCAAGTAGCTCAAGGAAGCAAACGCAGGAGGAAATGACAATGGGGACATGGAAGCAGGACAAGGCTAGTGAGTACACATCTTCTGCAACCTGATGAATTCTGAAATAGAAAATAATGAAAAAGGGGTTATAAAACAAAGAGGAGGGTCCCTAGTTCTCATGATCGGTGGCGGTCCCAGAGGTCCGACTCCCACCGATCAGGTGCTTACCCTTATCCTGTGGATAAGGAATATGTATATATCTTGGTACAAATCCTTTATGTTGTAAGAGAGGGGTAACAATGCCAGAATGCGGGATTAGGTCATGTAAGGGGAATATAATGAAATGAGTAAAGGAAGAAAAGTGCACAAAGATTTCTACATCTTGGGGGAACTCTGGACTTACAGCTGCTTGTGAATTTTGCTTTTCAGAAGATGATGCACAAGAAAAAAGGAAAAGGCAACAGCTGGCCGGCCGCTACGTATATAGAAGAACGTATCCAGATGCTCCACTACTGACAGATCTTTCACCAGTTTTGGACAGGAGCAGTGTGGAAGCGCAGAACTGGTGTCTGTAAAAGAAAGCGTGTTAACAGTGCCAAGGGGTCGGGTGCCTTTGCTTGTCATGTATCTGGTTACTTACCACTTACTGCCAGAGAATTTGTTGGCTGCCATGTGAAGAAATGTGCAGGATGGAAGGGTGAAAGGGCCTAGAATAAAGAAGAAGCAAACACTTGTTATCACTCCAGCAGGGGCGGACTGGAAACTTAAAGTGGCCCTGGAAAAAATACTAAAAGTGGCCCCATTTTGTAGTTGGGTCCAAATTGATGGAAGGCAGGGTCAGCACCAGTAGGCGAGGCCATCAATATCATATTGTGGCACATTATACCACCTCAACAGAGCGAAATAACACAGTCCATCACAAAATACTGCAAGCAGCACAAAATACATCCCCAAAAACCTCCACTGACCGGCCGTGAGGAGGGCCCAGGCAGCCCCCTGGGCATCAGCCCACCGGGAAATTTCCCTGTAAGGTCTATGGCCAATCTGCCTCTGTCCTACAGTATTATTTCATCATAAGATCCACAAGAATGTGGAGAACAGGTAATGGTGTCAGATGCTAATTGTCAATTCAAAGGCACTTTTTTGCAAGTTTCTGTTTATTCACACATTTCATCAATGCCCTTTTTACTGTACCACAAGTGACACGTTTCAGTCTGTATGATCAGTTAAGACCATGTCAGGGCCTTAATGGGCTTGCTTCTCTACCCCTAAACTCTGTCCATATGCTTTATTAGAGCATATGAATGTCACAGAGGTGCCTCACAATGGAGAGCTGCTATTTACAAGACACTCCAGCACTGGAGGACCCAGCCCAGCCATTCACTATATGGCCAGACAGACATGGCTTCCCCAGTGAAAAATAGTTGAACACCAGGGGTTACAGAAACCTGATCTGTGGAGGTCGGCTGATCCTGAAAAAGAGGTTGTCTTAGTTAACGAGAGTCAGTCTTTGTAGTTCTAGCTAATAAAGTCCTAAAGGAGCCCACCCCTTTCGATTAATCCAGAACACCCTGAAAATGAGTATCTGAAAATGAGTTTTCTGAGCCATACAACCACTAAGGCCATAACTTTTTTTTCATGTATTCAGCATAAATACCCAATGCCTTCTATAGGATGTGCACTGTACCTGCAGAAGATGGTAAAGAGTAATGTCAGGAGGTGATCCAGCGTTAGACGGGTGCTGTGAGAAGAGAGCTGCTCTGAGCTTGGGGTAGGGGGTCAGTGCCATCTTCAATAATGGAAGGTCCACATTCCATTGGCAAAGGCTTGGCTCCTCACACTGCTTCAACACCTGTCATGAAGAACCAAGCAACATTAAAAAGTGGGGTTGAGTAAGTAAGACTTCAAAGAAGGCAGGAATATGCAGTGATTCAATCAATTACCCCATCAATTCCTCCAGGAGCGTACATGATTGTCGCAAGAGCAAGCAGAGTATGCCCATCCAGGAGCATATTGTTCACACTTGGCTGGCAACCAGGCATCAGCATATGGGCGTTGGACAGGCTGGCCTGGAACATCCGATCAGCATCTAATGGTGGGGAAATGTAAGATTTAGGTATAAAGCAATGAGGTGGATAACCTACCATCACTAGAGTTGTAGAACATTTGTCTTACCTGTATTTTCACAAACCTGTCGAATATGCACCAAGAACCCAAACCATGGGTGCATGTCATGTAAGGTTGTGTTGGCCAAAGCAGAGCATGTTTCTGGCTTCAATCTGTGAATATCAAGTCACAAGTAAGCTGCATCATAAGTACATGCATTCAATCTGTGTACCATAAAAACTAAGTATATGTGGATATTTATTATGTATTTACATCACTCATTGTCCCCCAGTGGGGCTCACAATCTGTGTTCCCTATCAGTATTTCTTTGAAGTGTGGGAGGAAACTGGAGAACCCAGAGGAAACCCACCCAAACATGGGGAGAACATACAAACTCCATGCAGATGGTGACCTTGGTCAGATTTGAACTCTGGACCCCAGCGCTGCAAGGAACCAGTGCTAACCACTGTGCTGCCCATACTCTGACAATACATTTTCTAGTCAATACCTGTGACAATCTAGATAACTGTACAGCATGTACTGGAGTCCACGCTCAACACATAAGACTACAAAGCTGTTATGAACATCTGGGCTCTCTGAAGAAGTGCCTGTTAGTTCCATCAGTCTCCCACTAATGGCCAAGCGTTCCACAAGAAGCTCAAAATCTTCCACTTCAGAAGGAATAAAAATGTTCATCCTGCAAAACATGCAAATGGTCATTTTCCTCCAGAAGAATTACAGAGCATATTGCAATGAACATGCATAATGATTACAGCTAGGCTCTAATACATAGATACAGATGTGTGTGATAGACGGCACAATCTAGACATATTTCTGTTTGATAAATGAACCCCATAGTCACCGGCAGAGCTGAACCCCCTCATTCCCAAGGGCTGCAGAGCTGATTCCCAAAGGCCACAATAAAAATTAAGGCGTATTATTACCATGTGAGACAAAAAAGAGGATAGGGGATAAGTCTCAGATCCTTGGGGGTCCCCGCCGGTCATGATAATGTGGGTCGTGTTCCCCTGTTTGAATGGAGCAGCATACACACATACTTGTCCACGTTACATTCACCTGTTCTAGGCCACCTGAGATAGCCAAGTACAAGTGCTCACTTAACTACAGCAGCCCCATAGAGCTGAAAGGAGTGACAGCACGCATGCCCTCATGATTGGCAGGGGCGTCAGCGGTTAGAACCCCGCCAATGAGATACTTATTCCCTATCCTGTGGATAGGGTATAAGTTGTTGTAATGGGACAAGCCCTTTAATGGCATGTCTGATAGGTGATGGCTCCACATCCAGGACTCCCACCTATTGGGAAAAAACAACAAAATATTTCTCACATGCCCATACACTATAATAAAGATAGGGATCAGAAGCCCCCCNGCCAATATACGTGGGTGCCACAGATGACCAAACAGTGCACCACAAGTACTTACCTGTCTTTTTCTTCTTTCTGACATGGAAAATACATATAAGAAACAACCAGACACAAACAAGCAGCTGGTTGGGGGCCACACAGAATGGCATTGTGGGCTGTATGAGGCCCCCGGGGCCACAGGTTGTGCACCCCAAGCCTAGTATGGTGTTCAGTATGAAGTGCTATACAGTTCTACATCCAATCACTTGTGTACAAACCTTGATAACTCATCCAGTATTTTCTGCCTCATGTAGCTGCAGCATAAGGTATTCATATCAATGACTGCCGGACTGATGACAGGCCAGAGGGGGCGCTCTATATCTCCCTTTCTCTGGGGCTGTCCTATGCTTTCAATCCAAGAGGCAATCTGTGTCCAATCATGCCACATAGTCAAGTGGCGCCAAAGGATTTTGGGTGTGATAGCAGACATGTCTGCAAAAACAGAAATAAATATGCAAATATAGGGGTGTTATACTTACACTTCTCTGCTAGGTTTTACAAAAGGTGTCAAGTGATGGCCCAAATCTGCATGATCTGATCAGCTGTTAAAAGAGACCACGACGCTCATTTCCTAACAATGTGCATGAGACAGGATTTTCTACCCTTTGGTCGCTATTTATCAGATTTGTATACAGCCACCATGTAACCAGCACTGGAAACTTGGTAACTGTATAACCTTCCTGTAATAAAATCTCTCTTACCTGTGTTTTTCCTCCAAGGCAGCAAAAGTGACTCTTGTGTCTCACAGTCCCAGTCCTTAGCCCAATGAAGAAGTAAAATCTCTGGCTCATCTCTTACAGCAGTCAGTGCGTCTTGCAATTTCTTCACCTCCTGAGACTTAGCACAGGTTCTCCATGAAGGTCTAGAACAGAGAACATACAGTAGGCAGCTGACAGGAGATGTTATGGACAATACTGTACAATACGGCAGCACATGGATATTACCTAGTGTTCAGCACACTTTTCTTTTCTTCCCTGGTCTGGCATGCGTTACAATACAGTTCCTCAAGTTTGCACACCGTATGGATTGCTTGTTGTTGCTGTTCTGAGAAAAGTCCTTCTTTCTGCAGCAGGTCCACCTAAACGGAGGCAGATTCATGTCAACCATCCTCACGCTCAAACTGGCAAAGCAGCAGTAACGCATACCCACCAATAGCGTCCGTACTCCGAGATCTGAAGTGTGCAGACATATACGATGAAGTTCATCCCATATGGAATAGCCCTGGAATAAATATATTTATAAAAAATATATAGATCCAAATCTGATAAAGAGCTTGTCCCATGAAAAAATATTCTACAGTTTTCAAACCAGCACCTGGATCTGAATACTTTTGTAATTGCATGTAATGAAAAATTTAGCATAGCCACATTATTCAAAAAAATGTATCTTTATAGTGCCACCTGCTGTTAGTTTTTTTCTTATTTCTTTGTCCGGCTCACTGAGAAGGCCGCACATGCTCAGTTTCATCCTTCAACTGAGCTGCGATAGCGAGAGAGCTCTAGCAGAAAAGACACTCAACTTATGTTGTTGGCTTGATATAAATCTAGCAGAGCAGTGAATGGGGAGATCTCTGGATCCATGTGAGGTACAGGGCTGGTTCTAGCTTTGTTAGAGAGACTGTCATGTATTTTATGATGTGTGATTTTCATTTTTTACTTTAACCATGAGTTCACCCCTTTAAGCATAGTCAGGTTGAACTACCTACAACTCTGATCTCTCTGGTCACGAAGAAGGACACAGCAGAAACCAGGGCTTCATAAACTAGTATATAACAAAGTTTTCAGCCACATTAGCCGCATAAAACAGCACCACAATGTTGGACAGGCTGATCTTATTTTCAATTGTTTTGCCTATGTCACCAATGGGATTGAGGGGAAAAAGACGTCATCCCAATTTTTTTTGCACATACAATCATGTGTATGAGCCCTTATTTTCGGCATAAAATAAATGCCCATGGTAACAAAGGGGGTAAAATGATGTACTCATTGTTAAAGAAAGCCAAAAACTCCTCTTACATCCCCAAAATCAGAGGGATCGATGGCACCTTGTATTCGGACACATCCTCAATAGCCAAATCTTTTCAGGAGTTTTATTCGGCCTTAATCAGGGGGAGGGACAGGAAGAGACCCTACTTAAAACGGAACAAACTTCTACATTTCTTAACTCACTTAGCTTACCTTCTCTCTCATCGGAGATGGCTGCCTATTTGATCAGACCGATCTCTCAGGAGAAGGTGAAGGCCACAGCTTCACACAGGGAAGAGTCCAGGCCCGAATAGATTCCCACTTATATATTACAAGAAATTTCAGGAAGTATTACTTCCCCACTTTACAGAGGTATGTAACAGACTGATGCAAGGCGAGGCCCTTCCTCGACAGACGCAGGAATCATGCGTCATTCTCATACATAAGTAGGGGAAGGACCCACTGAGCTGTGGTAGTTACAGGCCTATCTCGCTCTTGAACATTGACCTGAACATATGGGCAAATTCTAACCTATCAGAATGGGTTCTGTGCTACCCCTACTCATCGGATGTGAACAATCTGAATTTGTAAAGAGGTTAGGGAGGGCAGGGACAACACTCGCCGTATATATCAGTCTATTCATATGGCACAGAAAGATCCCTCTAGTACTGTTAGGTACTGACGCCGACAAGGCATTTGAGTTAATTGGGTTTTTATGAGGTTGGCCTTACATAAACTCAACCTACCAGATGCTTTCAGTCAGGCTATCATCACTCTGTATGGGCAACCACACGCTAGATTACGAATCAATGGCATGTTGTCGCCCGTTTTCGAGATCTTCAACGAGACGAGGTAGGGTTGCCCTCTCTCTCCGTCCATCTTAGTGGCAGAAACTCTGATTCAATCAATTAGGCAAGAGAGTGAAATTACCGGCATCCAATATGGAGAAAAAGACCTGAAACCCAGAGACAGGGCTGAAGGTCTTAGACAATAAGCTCCGGGAATTTGTCGGACTCTCGGAATTTAAGGTGAACCCTACCACACCGTAACTGCAAAATATCATACTTTCTAAGGAGGAAGCCACTTGCCCTTTAGCAATTTTCCTGATTGAAGTGGCCCTTAATATACTTGGGTATACAGATCCCAAGATCCTTAGTAGATTTATACTCCACTAACTATGTTCCCATGTTAGATTTGGTGAAGTGATTAATACAAAAGTATGACATCCCGTTTCTGTCTTGGACGAGACGTAAAAATGTACTGAAACCTTACATACTCTCTACACTGTTTTACATCATACAGATGGTACCGATATACTTACCTTCCAAGTTCTTTGCTTATGTTAAGCGAATGTTCTCGCAATATTTATGGGAGAGAGGAGATCCCGCATCACCTATAGCATCTTGGTTACGTGTCAGGAAGGTGGCTTAGGCCTACCAGATGTTTTCATGTATCACGCAATTCAGTTGAACAGATGGCTGGAACTGATGGAGACGAGAAGACAGCTTGATGTAGCTGCAATAGCGGTGCATAGCATCGGCCCCTCTTTTCATAAATATCTCTGGCTCCCTGATCAAAGCCGTTCTACATCAGAGGATTGTGACCCTTTGCTCAAGGGTTTGTGGGCAACGTGGCTCACCGTTCATAACAAACTAACCCTTGGTCCTTCCCTGTTGATGCCAGCTGGTTTGCTCCCGGATCTCATAGGGGTCTCTCCAGAGACCTATTCGGAGGTGTGCTTGCCCCTACCACAGTGGGGGAGCTCTTCTCAGAATGTAAGGTCCCTTCCTCAGACATTTTTCCTACCTCCCTCCTTTTTTATGTCTCTATCCCACATTCAAACAGTATGCCAAAGTGCTTTGAGGAAACATGTTACAGAGACTGCTCACCGCTTTTGAAAAACTCATTACTTCTCCTATATTAAAATATAAGGTCTCTGCTCTGTACTCACTGCTGGGAGGTCAGTGGAGAGAAATTAAGCCACCTTTCCTGATTGAGTGGGAGAAGGAATTAAATATAGTCTTCACAGAGAAAGAGACAATACAAACTCCTCTCCTGGTGGTATAGGACACTAAAATTTTTGTGCAATAGAGGTCTAACTAGCTAACTAGCTCAAAACACTTTTAGAGATGAGGGGGTTCACTGTCACTCATCTGGTGGACTTGCTCTGGGATTCGTACTTTCTGGGATGAAGTGCAAGATGTGATCAGATGGGTGTCTAACTCTGATTTTCAAATCTCTCTTGACACGATAGTCCTGGCTCGGTGTAGGAAGCCCAACATTTTACTGGTTACTGCCTTGGGGCCTTTACAGCAGAGTGGAATTGGGCCGCAAACACCTAAGCAACTCTCCCACAAAGCAATCGTGGTGGACAAGTCCTATGTGCTCAACAGACAATAGACACTGCTGTGTTATCTGGGAAATCAAGAGTCACCATGTCTGGGAGACAATACAGGGCCTTGTCCCCTGAGGAGCACATCTGTGAACACGTGATTTATGATTCTTCAAGACCTTGGGGGAGCCATTGCCTGCGGTGACCAGCTCTGCGAGTCTGTTTGGCCTTTAGAAGGACAGCTCTGGACTCAATGATGCCACCTACAGGAAGGTCATGACCTCTAAAACTGTATCTACAGACTGTAAATGGACTGTGCTGATTGGCTCAGACAATATCTGAGAGGTGTTCCAGGGATGGGCACTGTGTGGGCTATGTCTGTGTGTATGTATGACTAGTATATAAAACTGTACATAGATAGCTAGTTAGGTACTTCCTTCCCTACCCCTGACCTGTATCTTCCCTTTGTTCCTGTCCTTTAGTTAGTTAGTTAGTTAGTTAACCTTTTATGATTGATTCCCTGTACCATTAATAAATCCCCTCTTAAAGATCCAGTAGCTATTTTGTTAATTTATAATTAACTGGCACCCCAAAGCTCGGAAGATTCTACACTCAGCCAAGCAAGATATACAATCCCTCTAAAAAGGATCTTACTACGCATTTAATAGCAGCAGTGAGAGCATGAATCCCTTTGCACTGGATGGATACACGACCCCCTCTTTGCAGGAATGGATCTCCAAGATTAACCAAATCTGCCAATTTGAGGAAATCTAACGGAGTTAAAGGGAACCTGTCATCTCCGAAACACCCCCTGAACTAGAGTAAGTGTTGTATAGTGTAAGTGATGCAGAATCCGAATATGTACGTTTTATCTTCATACTCACTTCCATTCTGATGTTGTGCTCCCACAAACCTGCAGTAAAATGCACTCAGTGGACTCCGGTGCTCACTCACATAATGGAGAGGAATCAAAGAAGAGTCCAGTGAGTGCATTTTACTGCAGGTTTGTGGGAGCACAGAGTCAGAATGGAAGTGAGTATGAAGATAAAATGTACATATTCGGATTCTGCATCACTTACACTATACATCTCTTAGTCTAGTTTAGGGGGGGTTTCGGAGATGACAGGTTCCCTTTAAGCCATGGTGCGACATTGTTAGCTCCCTCTAAGAGCTTGTTCGAGGTCCCCTCCTGTTTACCATTATTAGAGTGTTCTGACTCTAGACACCCCTTTTTCTCCAGAGAGCATATATTGCACTGTTTCTCCATGGGTGGTTCTTCGAAGGTAGAAATAGAAAAGGGCACTGCTCCCTGACCTGTCCCCGGGAAAAAGACTTCTATGTAGTCAAAGGTCCGACGTAGTCGGCTCACTGTGACCCCCTTCCCACTCCCCCTCTTCTTCTGAATCTTTGTTCTAATATACTTGAGAGTCAGAATTGCACTGAGATATGTGTTCCACCGACTGACATTAAAGGGTTTCTGTCACCAGAAATAACCCTATTAAACCAAGTGTCATTTGCAATGAGCAAATGACACTTGATGCCAGTAATGTTACTATTATACTTCTCAGTAACGGCGTTTTGCTAAAAATAGCGATTTTATAATATGCTAATGACCTCCCCTAGGTGCAGTAGGCGTGAACCTGCACCTAGGAGAGGCCATAATAACGCCTCTTACCACGCCCCCGGTCGCGCTGATTGACAGGGCCGGGCAGCCAGCTCTTTCGGCTCCCGGCCCTGTACGAGCCCGAAATCCCGCGCCTGCGCAGTAATGAAGCCGGGACCCGGGCGGGCGCCGGCTCTCAATGCGCGCTGATCCCGCGCCTGCGCATTGCGATCAGCGCGCATTGAGAGCCGGCGCCCGCCCGGGTCCCGGCTTCATTACTGCGCAGGCGCGGGATTTCGGGCTCGTACAGGGCCGGGAGCCGAAAGAGCTGGCTGCCCGGCCCTGTCAATCAGCGCGACCGGGGGCGTGGTAAGAGGCGTTATTATGGCCTCTCCTAGGTGCAGGTTCACGCCTACTGCACCTAGGGGAGGTCATTAGCATATTATAAAATCGCTATTTTTAGCAAAACGCCGTTACTGAGAAGTATAATAGTAACATTACTGGCATCAAGTGTCATTTGCTCATTGCAAATGACACTTGGTTTAATAGGGTTATTTCTGGTGACAGAAACCCTTTAAGTATAGAGGAGTATTGTATTATCTTGGTGCATGTCATGGGTTTATTGTAATTGCTTAATTTCACATGCTGTATTTCTCTATATTTGTTGTAAAAATGAAAATAATGAATAAATATATATATATATATATATATATATATATAAAGCTTCCAATTGCAGGCACAGGATTTAGATGAGAACACACAAGAATATGAAGATGTTCTGCATACCATTATAGATAGACAACTGTGAACCATTACTTACCATGTTCTGGAGAAGCTGGCAGGCCTCTGATACAGAGCTCTCTAGTAGACATCTGTAGACCAGTTTCAGGCCTTCTCTTTTCAACCAAGTCAAGCCAGATATTTGATGTCCCTGTTCTCGCAAGAAGGTTTGGACTTCAGGGATGCAGTTTGTCAGGATGGCATCAGAAATGATATTCTTTAAAAAGAGAATACTGAAATATAACATAAGAAATACCGGAAAAACATAACATCCAAGTAAGCTGTCTGAATATTCCTTCTAGTTTGATATTCTTTCACAGCGCCTTTACCTCCACAGTCATGTTCTCCCACGCTCCATGTCTTCTCCCAGCATGTGGGGTCATTAAAGGAAGCGGTGGCTGCTGTTGCTGAAACTTCTTCATGAAAGGTCGAAGCTTAGTAATGTAACCAGTCAATATTCCCACACATTCTTCTAAGCCAGGGTCTGGCTCTGTGCATGAAAAAAAAACAGCACACCAAATATAATAAACACTTTTCTGACACAGATACCATTAGAAGACTTTTATCATAATAAAATCTATTTCCTCCCGATTCTGGTAATGTTTCCTAGTGTCAATACTTCTGTATCATGTCCTCCATGCTGCTTCTGTGTGCTGCAGAGAGATAGGTGAGCAGGATCTCCTCTTCTTTGTGCTGTCTATGGGAGACATCATAGCAGCTAATCTACTGTTTCCTTCCCTCTCAATAGACTACACTAGGCATCTAGTAATCTGATCTCTCAGTGAATCTGACAATCTGTCTACTCTCTGGAGATGGATTTTATCAGTGAGTGAACAGTTTAAGCAGCAGGACGGGGAGGTGGAAAGGAGAATGATAAGTGGGGAAAGAGCGGGAAACTCTCAGAAATGAATGAAGCGGCTGTGCACATGACTGGCCAGATGCTCCATTCATTTCAGGAGGCTCCACCGCCTACGGGGCCCTTGTTCTCATTATCGGTGGGGATCCAGTGGATAGCGGATAACTAAATATAACCAGAATACCCCTTTAATGACCTACAATGAATATATCATGAGCTAAGTTCATCCATATGTGGCGGGAACCCAGCTGCGACGAAAGGGATTGGAGATAACTCTGATCTTGGTCATTTAATCCCTCAGATGCTGAAGTAAAAAGTTATCTCAGCACTGGACGGTTTGTCATCAGCTTTGTATGATGTCGATATGGACAAGACAAAGCCCCAGGTGTGACAGCAAATGATTAGAACCCCACGAGGCTCAAAATGGGGGAACACGTCACTCTGGCTGTCTTCTCAGATGCCAAGGTTGCTACTGACCATGGTATTTAAGGGGTTTAAATTAGCGGCATCAGAGTTCTCTCTAATCCTAGTCATTATGGAGCAGGCTCAGCTCATGACCCCCCTCTATACTAATCCTGCAAATGTTGTGTGTACGGCATTATATGTTAAGGAGTGAAAGGGGTTTTCCATGCTCCTGATATTGATGACCTATTCTCAGGATAGGTAATTAGTATCCGATCAGTGAGAGTATGATACCCCACGTGCCTACCAATCAGTTTTTAGATACAGCATCCTGTGCAGGAACTAGCACTGTGAGTGGAACAGGACGCACAGCTCCGTTCACAGTGTAGTGGCCGTCCTGGGTTACTGCAGCTCACTACCATTGACGTAAAGGCCAGTACACTGTGAACAGAGCTGTGCGTCCTGTTCCACTCACAGTGCTAGTTCCTGCGCTGGAGGCTGCAAGAAACAACTGATTGGTGGGAGTGTGGTGTGTCATACCCTTACTGACCGGATATTAATGACCTATCCTGAGCATACGTCATCAATATCAGAAGCCTGGAAAACACCTTTAAGGCCTCTTTTGTACGAGCATTTTAGATTGTGTTAGGATGTGGTCAGGGAAAAACTGATGGTTTTGCAGGCAGTTCTATCAGTTTTTTCTGTGATTGCGTTCAGTGTGTGCGTTTTTTCCTACCGGATTGCATGTGTTTTTCATGTGCATGAAGAAAAACTGAAGAATACATATATACATCTCCTAGGAGCCATCAGTGAAAAACACATTGCATCCAGATGTCTTCCATTTTTCACACAAACGCACAATATAGGACATTTTATATGGGAGAACGTACCAGACTGCAAATTGCAGAGTGTCAGCAACTGAGCATTGAGGAATCGGAGCGTGAGCTGCAAGAGTTGCTCGGAGAAGTGTTTACTCTGAGCCTCCTGATCTGTGCCACGGATGTAAGAGAAGAGCAGATCCAGAGCCGGAACAAGATCCTGCACATCTAAGGGGACAATATAGGAGAGGGTGAGATAAAGCCAAGGACAGGAACATTGCATAAGCAGAAATACAACAAACAGAATAATGAGGATGTAATAATGTAATATTAACATTATTAGAAACAATAATCATTTTCTGTGACTCTCCTGTGGTTTCTGGGGGAAGGGGCTGCATGCGATGACTTCCTGGCAACTTTTCTGATAATTTATTCTCATTTACTGCAGCTGCCTTAACGAACACACCCTTCCTGCTGACTGGGTGAACAGGTCCAATGAAAGCCCAGCAAGTGTCCTCTGCACCCTCTTGATCTAGAAAAGCCCATCCAGAAAGGGCCTCCACACCTCTGTCCTCTGCTCCCTCTGGATCTAGGAATGTCCACCCAGAAAGGTCTTCTGCACCTTACTCCTCTTCTGCTCCTGGTTCTAGGAAACCAGGAATGGGCACAGCTGCCCGGTGAGACAGGAGTCTTGGCAGCTCAGGGATCAGGTGTGTCCAGAGGTTGAAAACAGTGTGCTACTATACCATGCTGAGATCAGTAAAGTTGTGGCCTACAGACTGCAGAAGAACATAAACCATCGTAGCTCCCGATATAGAAAGGATGTGTATGTCCCCAGGAAAGTTTAAAAACTAAACAGCTACATTGACAAAAAAAACAGATGTTATTTCTCTTCTACAGACTTACATCTAATTAAACTAAAATTAACTAAATGATAAATTCCTTTTAAAGATACAAATTGATTAAAGGGGATTTCCGACTTTTCTATACTGATGAACTACCCTCTGGATAAGTCATCAGTATCTGATCGGTGGGGATCTGACACCCCCACTCATCAGCTGTTTGAGAAGGCCTTCTCGTAGCTTAGCCTAGGATGGTGAAGACACGTTTATGAGTCACATTGCCTAGGTGCAGCTCAGCCCGATTGAAGTGAACGGGGCTGAGCTGCGATACCTAGCACAACGCTATCAAATGTACGGCACTGAGCTTGATGAGCTGAGAAAAGGTTGTGGCATTAACCAGAACTCTGGTGAGCGCCATGGCTTTCTCAAACAGTTGATCAGTGGGAGTCCTGTGTATCAAACTCCAACCAATCAAATACTGATGACCTATCCTGAGGATAGGTTATCAGTTAAAAAAAAAGCCAGAAAGCCCCTTTAACATAGTCAGCGTGCTTACTGCAGAGGTAGACCTCAGAATGAAGGGCACCATCCTCAGAGGTTAAAGAGCTCAAGATACTTTCTTTACTCTTTAGGAAAAAGTCCACTGTATCCAACTGCCTGTTGTCCAAGCCGGCCTGTAAGAGGAAAGAAACATTTAGTAAAGATATCTATCCCAGAAAACGAAGAGAAAGGAAAGTCTTCAAGTATGTCCTTTACCTCCAGTGTGTGGATGGGTACAGAACAGCGCCCCCAATTATTTAGGTGGCACAGAGTATCCGCAGTACTGGCGCTGCCATGGATCATTAACCGGGTCAGGAACTCATTTTGTGTCACGGAAAAAAGGACAAGAGAAAGACCTCGATCTGATGGGGAAAAAATGCAGAGAAAGTAAAGCCTTATTCTATTGTGCAGAGTTTTGGGCACCTGAGTATAAGAAGGATATAGTGGAACTAGAGCGGGTGTGGAGGAGGGCGACTAATAAATGGGTGGATTACAGTACTAAGACAGAGTATCAAAACTTGGGTATGTGTGGTCTGGAAAAAGGACAGCTTAGAGGAGATCTAATTATTGTACAATGTCTTCTTAGACTTAGGCCATGACAAGAGGGAGTCCTCTACAACCAGAGGAAAGAAGGCTAAACCTCCTGAATCTCACTGCCTGTACTATCTGTGTGTCCTGACTTTTCAGTATAGTTCTATGGTATGTAGCTTCACACGGGTCTCCCTGCCTCCTGCATGTAAGAGCTAAAAGGGGAGAGACAGATGACAGGGCAGACAGGCTGAAGTTACATCACATAGGAAACATGGAGACCCTGCTGTGTGAGGGGATAGCTGCTCTGTCACTAATCTGTCATGGCTGCCCTCAGAGGACACAGAGCAGTGCAGTAGTGAGACTGCACACCCTCTGTCTCTGCAAAGCCAGGCATGATGGGAAATGTAAGATTTGTCAGGAAAACCATATCCGAGGGGAGAAGGAATCAAGATGGCTACCAACCCACAAATTACAGATCAAAGAAAACAGCCACTATAAGGACAAAGCAAAAATCCTGAATTGCTTCTTTAACTGTGCTAATCTACAGAGAAAAAAAATGGATATTTAACCAGAGCTATCAAAGGTTAATGGAAGCCTTGGCATTTGTACATTTGAATATTTCACCTTATCCTTCAGACTTGGCTTAGCTTAGCTTACCTGTGATCACCAAAGGAGCTTCATCATCTGGAGAATAAACACACAAAGCTTTTCCCAGAGCATGGTAAGTAACGCCCTGTGTATCCATGTCCCAGTGTATCAGGGTGGTACACCCATCTCTTTGTAGAACATAGAACAACACGCTATAGGAGGTCAGAGACCAGATGTGAAGACTGAAAGGATCCTCAATATTATCTTTCAGGACTTTCACCCAACCTCCTCCAACTACGGTCCAGCTAAACGCTGCTCCAGAAGACCAATTCCTTAGCTGTAGACTAGCAGCCTGGTGGCACACAGGAAAGCCTGGGCTGCTCTTGGTCTTGTAGAGCAGTGACAATAAGGTGGCATCCCACGACCTTCACAGAGAAGAAATTGACAATGAGATTATTGAAAACGACTTTATGAATGCAAGCAACAGATGGAGAACATACAGGTCTGTGAGGCAGCCAAGCATATTCTGAGAAACAATGGCATCTTTATGTGAAATATAATATTAGACAGAAGGAACCCTTTGGAATTATTAACATTTATTAAAGGGGTTCTCCAGGAATTAAGAAAATGAAAATACTTAAATATTACTTTATTATAAATATATTCCCAATTATCTTTCATTAGTTATAATGGCTTGTTTTGTCTAGGGAGCAATCATCAGGAGAAATAAAATGGCCGCCGTCCTATTAGTATACACAAAACCTGTCCTAATCACACAGGACAAGTTACTTCACAACACTGAGGTAAAGAGCTCCCTCATCCTCCTCTGGTTAATGAAGGTGATATATCCGATTACGGGGGAGCCAAGCCTGACCGATCACAAGACGGATCACAAGAATAGTTGGTCACATGTCACCCATGTCAATGAAGTGTTGGTCGCACATGAGCGCTGCTGCTCCATTCAAAGCCTATGGGACTAACAGAGATAGCTGAGTACAGTGCTCAATTATCCCTGTCAGTTCCATAAACTTTTAATGAAGCGGAAGCCCAGAACTCCCATTCTCATGATCAGGTGAAGTGCTCAATTATCAGAAACGTATCATCTATCCTGATGAGTTGTCTCATAAAGAAGCCAACTACAGCAGGGACATGCAGCACCACTATGCTAGATATTCAAAAAACATTTGCCAAGTAGGTAATGAATAAACAGCGCTCAATTATAAGGTGTAGACGCAATAGGCCTTTGCAGGCGATGTCTTCAAGGTGCAGAGCTTAAAGTGATAAATATTTTATTGGTGAAGCTTAAAAGGGTTTTCCAGGACTATTGCGAGCACTGGTGTCTTCTCAAACAGCTGATCGGAAGGGGTCCCAGGTGTAGGACCCCCACTGATCAGATACTGATGACCAATCTTGAGGATAGCAAACAATTTGTTTGAGAGCAGCACCAACTCGGCCTTCAGACTTGCCTCCAAAGATGCACCAGCACGCCCAGGACCCTTGATCCAATCAGTCCATCGAACAGCCCAATACAAACAGAAGGGCGGCAGCATCCAAATTCAAACAGGCTTTTCTTTATTCAAGTGGGTTCCATAAAAATTGTACAAAAATGGCCATCAGGAAGACCAATGCAACGTTTCGGCTAGTATCTAGCCTTTCTCAAGCATATTACACCGTGTGCTTTACAGCCTTTAAATAGTATATACAGTTCCTCCTCACTTACATGTGCACCAATCACTAGGCTCCATTAATCATGTTAAACGATAGGTTTCAAAACAATCCACCAATGTAGAGGAATACTCACATAGTGTTCACTCCCACTCACCTATCCAGAACAGACATCGTAATCCACCTGTGTAGATCATCAAGCAGACCTCTATCCTCGTGTGCACGTCTCCGAGGCGTCTCCAGCATTCAATTGCGCATGCCCACAGGATCAAATTGATCCTATCACGCTTCTCGATTTAACATATCTGGCTCATCCCCCATCCGTCATCCGATCATGTGACCGATCACGGTCACATGTTCCGGAAGAGAACTTCAGCTTGTGTACAACATGCGGAGCTTGACATAGCGTCCCCGTTACCATAGAGACCTCTCCTAGCGATAGACGCTATTGTCTGCAAACAGCGCTAACCTGCGCAATGATCCTGCAGTCTTCTAAAGGTAGCTCTCCATTTTGTGATCTTTGTTCTCAATGGCCTGTCGCTCATCGCATTATAGATTTAAGTTGGGGGAGCCACATTATTAATTATATGGAATCCTCAATTTCACCATAGGAGACGCGCACACTGGATACCGGTCCCCCGATGATCCATCCAAAATGCTGAAAAAACACAAAAATATTAAAACATATCCGTAAAAACACACAATATATTATCCCAATGGTTTACAGAAGAAGACATTATATATTCAGTCCAAGTTACTCACATAAATTCTATATTCATCCCATATGGTTGTAGGGCCTTCAAAATGAAGATCCACCTCAGTTCTTTCTTCTTAGCAATTTATCCCTATCTCCACCTCTCCTCAGAACATCCACGGAATCAATGACACGAAATCTCAATTGATTAACCGAATGACCCATTTTCAATAAAGTGCTTCGCTACTGGTTTTTCAATCATTCTTTTCCGAATTGTACTCTTATGTTTATTTATTCTCTCTCTGATTTCCATCGTCGTCTCCCCCACATAAATCATGCCACAAGGACATACTATCATATAAATTACAAACTGGGACCGACATGTATAGAATCCTCTGATGTTAAATATTTGCCCCGTATAGGGATGCGCAAAGGTATCTCCCTTGATCATGTTGCCGCAATTGCAGCAACCTAAGCAAGGGAAATTACCCTTCTTTTCTCGGGCCAAAAGTCTTTGTCTCTCCATTTGTGTTCCTCCAATATCTGACTTCACCAGCCTATCACGTAGGTTAGAATCCCTCCTATAAGACATCAATGGCTGTGTTTGAAAATCACCCACATTAGGCAGTCCTCTCTGCAAGATATGCCACTCTTTTTTCAAAATCCTGGCTATTTTTCCACTACACTCGCCATAGGTTGACACAAATGGAATTCTATCAGTTTTTTTGGGTCCCCTCTCTTTATTTACCAAAGTGGTCTCTCTCTTCGTTTTTTTTCACTCTTTCTTTAGTCCTTGCTAACAACTTACGGGGATACCCTCTCGCCATAAATTTTGAGCACATTTCTTCTACACGTTTTTCAAATGTGTTGTCATCCGAGACTATCCTCCTCACTCTCAATAATTGACTCCAAGGGAGTGATTGTTACCATATTCTGAGGATGATTGCTATCATATAACAACACATTGTTTCTATCCGTGGCTTTTTGAAAAATATCAGTTTTCATTTCCCCATTATCCATGTATACACGTACATCTAAAAATTGCAACTCTTTCCTAGAGACCGTTTTAGTAAATTGCAGTCCGGGTATGGCTGAATTCAGATGTATGTGAAATGATTCCAATTCTCTAGAGTTCCACACCAAATCATAAAAACATCATCGATGTAACGCCACCAGCACAGGATCCTCTCATGTATCGCGACCGGTACACCAGTTCATCCTCAACATACGCCATATAGATGTTAGCGTACGTGGGGGCCATATTGGCCCCCATCGCCGTACCGCGTTGCTGTTGGTAGAAGCGGTCCCCAAAGAGAAAATAATTTCTCCGGAGGACCACCCCCAATAACTGGAGGACCAGTCGCGCACACATTGGAGAGAACCCTGCGCTGGCAAGCGCCACACCGACTGCCCTTAAGCCTGCTTTCATGTTCAATAGAAGTGTAGAGTGACACAACATCAAAAGATGTCAGATAGAATACACTGGGAAGTTTCAATTCTCGTAATTTTAACAGGAATTGTCCTGTATCTTGAATATAAGAGGGAGCATTAATTGCGTATCCACGCAATATTTTGTCAAGGAATATGGCAATAGAACTGAAGATGGAACCCCTGCCCGAGACTATGGGTCTCCCCGGTGGATCCACCAATCTTTTGTGGATCTTTGGGAGTATATACAGTAATGGGGTTATAGGTTGTTGAATCCTCAAATATTCCCCTAAATCTCCATCTATAAGATTGTCATCCATAGCCTGCTTCACAATGCATTCTATCTCCCCCATAATCTCGGACTTGGGGTCCCCCCTTAGTAATTTATAGACCTCAGCATCGTCCAGTTGTCTCTGGACTTCTGCGATGTAGCTAGTCGTATCCATCACAACGACAGCACCTCCCTTATCGGCAGGTTTTACAGTTATTGCCTTATTCCTTTCCAGATTTTTCAATGCTCTCCTCTCCTGGAATGATAAGTTAGGCTCATTCCAGGAGAGGAGAGCATTGAAAAATCTGGAAAGGAATAAGGCAATAACTGTAAAACCTGCCGATAAGGGAGGTGCTGTCGTTGTGATGGATACGACTAGCTACATCGCAGAAGTCCAGAGACAACTGGACGATGCTGAGGTCTATAAATTACTAAGGGGGGACCCCAAGTCCGAGATTATGGGGAGATAGAATGCATTGTGAAGCAGGCTATGGATGACAATCTTATAGATGGAGATTTAGGGGAATATTTGAGGATTCAACAACCTATAACCCCATTACTGTATATACTCCCAAAGATCCACAAAAGATTGGTGGATCCACCGGGGAGACCCATAGTCTCGGGCAGGGGTTCCATCTTCAGTTCTATTGCCATATTCCTTGACAAAATATTGCGTGGATACGCAATTAATGCTCCCTCTTATATTCAAGATACAGGACAATTCCTGTTAAAATTACGAGAATTGAAACTTCCCAGTGTATTCTATCTGACATCTTTTGATGTTGTGTCACTCTACACTTCTATTGAACATGAAGCAGGCTTAAGGGCAGTCGGTGTGGCGCTTGCCAGCGCAGGGTTCTCTCCAATGTGTGCGCGACTGGTCCTCCAGTTATTGGGGGTGGTCCTCCGGAGAAATTATTTTCTCTTTGGGGACCGCTTCTACCAACAGCAACGCGGTACGGCGATGGGGGCCAATATGGCCCCCACGTACGCTAACATCTATATGGCGTGTGTTGAGGATGAACTGGTGTACCGGTCGCGATACATGGAGAGGATCCTGTGCTGGTGGCGTTACATCGATGATGTTTTTATGATTTGGTGTGGAACTCTAGAGGAATTGGAATCATTTCACATACATCTGAATTCAGCCATACCCGGACTGCAATTTACTAAAACGGTCTCTAGGAAAGAGTTGCAATTTTTAGATGTACGTGTATACATGGATAATGGGGAAATGAAAACTGATATTTTTCAAAAAGCCACGGATAGAAACAATGTGTTGTTATATGATAGCAATCATCCTCAGAATATGGTACAATCACTCCCTTGGAGTCAATTATTGAGAGTGAGGAGGATAGTCTCGGATGACAACACATTTGAAAAACGTGTAGAAGAAATGTGCTCAAAATTTATGGCGAGAGGGTATCCCCGTAAGTTGTTAGCAAGGACTAAAGAAAGAGTGAAAAAAACGAAGAGAGAGACCACTTTGGTAAATAAAGAGAGGGGACCCAAAAAAACTGATAGAATTCCATTTGTGTCAACCTATGGCGAGTGTAGTGGAAAAATAGCCAGGATTTTGAAAAAAGAGTGGCATATCTTGCAGAGAGGACTGCCTAATGTGGGTGATTTTCAAACACAGCCATTGATGTCTTATAGGAGGGATTCTAACCTACGTGATAGGCTGGTGAAGTCAGATATTGGAGGAACACAAATGGAGAGACAAAGACTTTTGGCCCCGAGAAAGAAGGGTAATTTCCCTTGCTTAGGTTGCTGCAATTGCGGCAACATGATCAAGGGAGATACCTTTGCGCATCCCTATACGGGGCAAATATTTAACATCAGAGGATTCTATACATGTCGGTCCCAGTTTGTAATTTATATGATAGTATGTCCTTGTGGCATGATTTATGTGGGGGAGACGACGATGGAAATCAGAGAGAGAATAAATAAACATAAGAGTACAATTCGGAAAAGAATGATTGAAAAACCAGTAGCGAAGCACTTTATTGAAAATGGTCATTCGGTTAATCAATTGAGATTTCGTGTCATTGATTCCGTGGATGTTCTGAGGAGAGGTGGAGATAGGGATAAATTGCTAAGAAAGAAAGAACTGAGGTGGATCTTCATTTTGAAGGCCCTACAACCATATGGGATGAATATAGAATTTAATGTGAGTAACTTGGACTGAATATATAATGTCTTCTTCTGTAAACCATTGGGATAATATATTGTGTGTTTTTACGGATATGTTTTAATATTTTTGTGTTTTTTCAGCATTTTGGATGGATCATCGGGGGACCGGTATCCAGTGTGCGCGTCTCCTATGGTGAATTGAGGATTCCATATAATTAATAATGTGGCTCCCCCCAACTTAAATCTATAATGCGATGAGCGACAGGCCATTGAGAACAAAGATCACAAAATGGAGAGCTACCTTTAGAAGACTGCAGGATCATTGCGCAGGTTAGCGCTGTTTGCAGACAATAGCGTCTATCGCTAGGAGAGGTCTCTATGGTAACGGGACGCTATGTCAAGCTCCGCATGTTGTACACAAGCTGAAGTTCTCTTCCGGAACATGTGACCGTGATCGGTCACATGATCGGATGACGGATGGGGGATGAGCCAGATATGTTAAATCGAGAAGCGTGATAGGATCAATTTGATCCTGTGGGCATGCGCAATTGAATGCTGGAGACGCCTCGGAGACGTGCACACGAGGATAGAGGTCTGCTTGATGATCTACACAGGTGGATTACGATGTCTGTTCTGGGATAGGTGAGTGGGAGTGAACACTATGTGAGTATTCCTCTACATTGGTGGATTGTTTGAAACCTATCGTTTAACATGATTAATGGAGCCTAGTGATTGGTGCACATGTAAGTGAGGAGGAACTGTATATACTATTTAAAGGCTGTAAAGCACACGGTGTAATATGCTTGAGAAAGGCTAGATACTAGCCGAAACGTTGCATTGGTCTTCCTGATGGCCATTTTTGTACAATTTTTATGGAACCCACTTGAATAAAGAAAAGCCTGTTTGAATTTGGATGCTGCCGCCCTTCTGTTTGTATTGGGCTGTTCAATCTTGAGGATAGGTCATCAGTACTAAAGTCTCAGAAAACCCCTTTAAATGCATTTTGGGACCAGACTGATAACGTTGTATTCACTTGAGGAAGGGGCCGTTCTGGTCTCAAAACATGACTGAGATTCAACAATAAAATATTTATCTCTGGACTGAAACACAAAAGCTCCACTCCTTGAAGACAGGGCCAGCAAAGGTCTGGGTTTCCTCTCCACTGTCCACCGTTTCCTTTTTGTCTGGCTCACCAGAACCAACAGGACCATTGGCTGCAGTTACCCAAGGAGGCAATATAGGTTAACTGGATTCCTATGAAACTGGCCACAGTACGTGAGTGATACAGGGAGATCAGACAGTGAGACCTACTAGGAACGGGGCCGAATGTGCATGATGACAATCTACAGGATATCTCACTGTTTTAACATTACCATGAAATACATAAGGTTGAGTCACCTGTCCATTTGAAAATCATGCCCTTGAGTCTCCTTAAAGAATGATATCCTTGAGTGCCGCTCGTTACGCCATGTCTGTAGTGCCAGATTGATGTTCTCTCTGCAACAGAAGAGCAGTCCTTCAGTACGTTTCCAAGTTACTTTGTTTCAACGTATTTTACGGGACACAGACTTACCTGAGATTTTCACTTAACCTCAAGGGAAGGAAGCAAGAACTGTCAGAGGAGACAACGATGAGATCTAGGTTTGAAGACACGCGTATACTTTTCAGTTTTTCTGCTGTATCAATGTCAACCCATCTGGGAAGTTCAATGTCAGCCACTAATGACCCATCAAGGGTGTCAAAAACATCTGAGGGGTCAAGTCAAAGAATCGAAACCACCAACATGTTTCATAATACTCAGAAATGTGACTAGATGGCCCACAAACGAGAAACAGCTTTAATGAAGGATACAAATGAGCCCTGAACTGTTGAGAAGAAATAGGATTTCATGCCTGAGACATGCATCTGAGATGTGCTCTGTAGTCTCCGGGTCCAGGTCCAGGCAAAAACAAGACACAAGGTTTGGCTTCAGGTCCTTGCCAGAGTAGCAAAGATGTACAAAGACGCTACTGCTGAGCAAAATGAATATGTCATCACCATGAAGAGACAGGAGAAGAACCGAGGACAAGGAAGGAACACCTGAGAAAAGGGAACATTCAAGTTAATCACTGATTAAAGGGGTTGTCTCACTTTAGTAAGTGGCATTTATCATGTAGATGCAGTTAATACCAAGCACTTACTAATGTATTGTTATTATCCATATTGCTTCCTGGCTTGATGGCAAGGCTCATTTTTCCATCACATTATACACTGCTTGTTTCCATGGTTACAGACCACCCTACAATCCTTGCCATCAAAGGAAGCAATATGGACAATCACAATACATTAGTAAGTGGCTTGGATAAACTTTCTCTACATGATAAATGCCACTTACTGAAGTGAGACAGCCCCATTAAGGACCCGTTACACTGCTCAACTGAGCAGATGATTGTCTAGAAGGAAGTGTTCCTTCCTTTCTTAGCTGAGAGTTTCTGCTCTTTCACTTCTGAATCTCAGCACTCAAACTCCCCCACCCATCAAAACTTCTGACATGGCACCACAATAAGTCAAAGGTTAGCCTTTAAGGTTCATATAAAACTTCCTTCAAAACTATAGGTCAATTGTAGTGAGGACCCATACTCACAATCTAGTGAGGACACATGCAATCCAGTGAGAGCCCCTACTTACAATCTAGCAGGGACGGACTGGCCATAGACCCTACAGGGAAACTTCCCAGAGGGCTATCTGGGCCCCACTGACAGCCGCCAGCCAGGTAAGTAATGATCTGACGCTCCCTGAATTAATTAAAGCTGGGAGTTTCAATAAACTTATGTACCTGGCCGGCAGCCGCAGGTGCCATCCTGACTCCTGAATTCAACTGTATTGTCATCCTAAGGCAACTGGAGGAGGCCACCACAGAGGGACTGCTTCTAGGGAGGTATTTTGTGCTATAACATGGTATTGCTGGCTTTGTCTACCTGTGTTGCCCTGCCTTCTGTCAGTTTGGACCTGCCTAAAATATGGGACCACTTTAAGTTTTTTTTCCCAGGGCTACTTTAAATTCCAAGTCTGCTCCTGCAATCTAGTGAGGACACATGCAATCCAGCGAGAGCCCAGTCTCACAATATAGTGAGGACCCATACTCACAAACATGATTCTCTGCACAGAGCTGCCTCAAGGTGTCTTCATCACAGAGACAGAGAGTAGTCAATGTCACCTGCCCATCCTCAGTAGACACTTCATAGACACATATATCATTGTTCTGACCAAGAGTCAAGACACGTGGGTTCTGGTCCAGCGCAGTCTCACTATGGTTCTCATCCTCCCACAGAAATCTGGGACAAAGGCATTCCAGGTTATAACTGAGAGCAGTAATCATAAAGGTGAGTGCAGATCCAGTAATACTACATGAGATGTCACGTCTGCTGGGGTTCATATTGAAGCAAAGTGACATATACAGGTAAATCAAGACACAGAGGATAATGTAACTCCTGTAGAAGAAGCACAACACAAAAATCCCTCTGCTCCACTGTTCGTTTAGCCATGGTTCATGCTGTAGTCATACAAACTACATTATAAAGGGTTGTCATATAATAAAATGTTTGTCCAATGCCAAAGTATCAAGTATCATCAATGAAATCTAAGCAGGTGGTCTTACTGAGTGAAGGGTCCATCCAGCTGTGTACGAGCGCTTGTTCTGGAGGTGAAGACGGTGAGGCAGAGACTTCTGTCCGGCAGAAGGCTACATAAGGTCAGGTTTCTGAGTCTGGTCAAGGACACCTTTATAGGCAGCTCAGTCCAGTCTTGTAAAGTTATAGAAGGATCCAGAAGAACACTTAGCTCCATTTTACCGCTGAGACGCCAATCTAAAACTGAGCAAAATTCAATCAATTATATAGATGCAGAATGACTTATATTCAGCAATATTTATGTTACTATATATTCATATCTTCTTTTATTTTTTCACAGCTTTATATGTACATACATTAAAGCAAGAAATGAGGCAGCACTCCAAGTAAGGTGAAATGGTTGGGGACCGCTTTATTCACCCCAACCCCGCATGTGTCTGTGCATATATATATACATATATACATACATTATATATATATATCTACACACACACACAATGCATTTGGAAAGTCTTCAGACCCTTTCACTTTTTTACATTATGTTATGTTGCGGACTTGTACTAAAATAAAATATCCAGTTTTCCCCAACATTCTGCCCTCAGTACCCCATAATGAAAAAGTGAAAACAGGGTGTTAGAAATCTTTGCTAACTTACTTAACCCTTAGACTCCCAGCGCCGTACATGTACGGCGCTCTGATTGGGCGGGCGCAGCGGCGGGGGTCAGGCTGTGCCGAGGTGCTGGACCCCTGCTGAATGCGCCAGCATCGGTGAAAATACCGATGCCGGCGCATTAACCCTTCATGTGCCGTGGTCATCGCTGACTGCGGCACATGTGGTGTGCGGGAGTTCAGGATGGCGAGCGGGGGGCCATCAGGTCCCCGCGCTGCTGTGACGGGGACCCGATGGCTCGGATAGCAGCCCGATGCCTTCCTTAGGCATCGTGGCAGCTATCCCTGTGTGCCTGTGCGATCCAGCCCCCTGGATCGCACAGGAAGCAGGCTGTAAGTGTATTACATTGAGTAATACACTTACAGCCAATGCATTACAATACAGAAGAATTGTACTCCATTGTAAAGGGGATCAGATCCCCAAAAGTTAAATAAAGTAAAAAAAAAAGTTAAAAAATAACGTTTCCTAAAAAAAAAAAAGTTTAAGTTAAAAAAAAAGCCATTTCCAAAAAAAAGGTAAAAAAAAATTGTAAAAAAAAAAAGGTAAAAAAAGAAAGATAAACATATTAGGTATCGCCGCGTCCGTATCGACTGGCTGTATAAAAATATCACGTCATCCACCCAGCCAGGTGAACGCAGTAAAAAAAAAAAAAAAAAAACGTGCCAAAACAGACATTTTTTGGTCACCTTCCCTTACCAAAAGTGTAATAGCAGGCGATCAAAAAGGCGTATTTATCCCAAAATGGTACCAATCAAACCGTCATCTTGTCCCACAAAAATGATACCCAACCTGAGACAATCGCCCGAAAAATAAAAAAAATATGGCTCTCTGAAAATGGCAACACAAAAAAAGATTTTATTCTGTTCAAAAATAAATCTAATGTGTAAAACTTTCCAAAAATAAAAAAAGTTAGACATATTGGGTACCGCCGCGTCCGTAACAACCTGCTCTATAACAATATTACATGAAATGGCCCCCCAGGCGAATGCTGCAAAAAAAAAAAAAAACTATGCCAAAACAACAATTTTTTTTCCCTCTTGCCTCACAAAAAGTGTAATAGCAGGCGATCAAAAAGGCGTATTTAACCCAAAATGGTACCAAACCGTCATCTTGTCCCGCAAAAATGATACCCTACCTGAGACAATCGCCCGAAAAATAAAAAATATATGGCTCTCTGAAAATGGCAACACAAAAAAAAGATTTTATTCTGTTCAAAAATAAATCTAATGTGTAAAACTTTCCAAAAATAAAAAAAGTTAGACATATTGGGTACCGTCACATCCGTAACAACCTGCTCTATAACAATATTACATGAGATAGCCCCCCAGGTGAATGTTGTAAAAACATTTTTTTAAAAAAAACATGCCAAAACAGCTATTTTTTTCACCTTGACTCACAAAAAGTGTAATACCAAACGATCAAAAAGTCTTATGTACCCCAAAATGGTACCAATCAAACCGTCATCTGGTCCCGCAAAAAATGAGCCCCCACATAAGACAATAACTAAAAAAAATAAAAATCAATAGCTCCCGCAAACCAATCCATCAAATTCTGTGTTGTAAAATCCGATATGGCGCTCCTTCTGTTCTGAGTCCCGCCATGTGCCCCCACAGCAGTTTACCACCACATATGGGGTGTTGCCGTATTCAGGAGAAAATGGGGAACAAATTATGGGGTGCTTTTCTCCTGTTACACCTTGTGAAAATGAAAAACTTGGGGCTAAAGCAACATTTTATTGCAAGAAATGAAACTTTTTCATTTTCACAGCCAAGTGTTTCCAAATTCCGTAAAACGCTTAGGGGGTTAAAGTGGCCAGTACCCCCCTTAATATATTTGTTGAAGGGTGTAGTTTCCAAAATGGGGTCACTTTTTGAGGGTTTCCACTCTAGGGGTACGTCAGGGTCTCTCAATTACAAAATGGTGCCTAAAAACTATTCTAGCAAAATCTGCCTCCAAAATCCGTATGGCGCTCCTTTACTTCTGACCACTGCCACAAACCCATAGAGACGTTTACCACCATATATGGGGTATTTCTGTAAACTGCAGAATCAGAGCAATGTATATTGAGGTTTAGTTTGCTGTTAACCCTTGCTGTGTTGCAAGAAAAAAAATTATTAACATGAATAATCTACCAAAAAAGTGAAATTTTGACATTTCACCTCCATTTTCCATTAATTCTTGTGGAACACCTCTAGGGTTAATAAAGTTTGTAACATCAGTTTTTCATAACTTGAGGGGTGTAGTTTCTAAAATGGGTTAATCCATTAATCCATTATGGGGGGTTTCCATTAGGTAAGCCCCTCAAAATCACTTTATATCTGAATTGGTGCTCAAAAATGGTTTGAGAAATTTTGTTGAAAATTTGAAAAATTGCTTCTAAACTTCTAAGCCCTCTAACGTCCTAAAAAAATAAAATGACATTTACAAAATGATGCCAACATAAAGTAGACATATGGGAAATGTAAAGTAATAACTACTTTTGGAGGTATTACTATGTATTTTAAAAGTAGAGAAATTGACATTTGGAAATTTGCTAATTTTTCAAAATTTTTGGTAAATTTGGGATTTTTTCATAAATAAGGGTGAAATATATTGACTCAAATTTATGACTGTCATGAAGTAAAATGTGTCACGAGAAAACAATCTCAGAATGGCCTAGATAAGTAAAAGCGTTCTAAAGTTATTACCACATAAAGTGACACATGTCAGATTTGCAAAAATCGGCCTGAGATTTAAAGAGGACCTTTCACGGATTTGAATTACTGTAGATAAATACCTCTTGTCCCGGGGTACCCCCCGCTGATGCTGCCACTCTGCCTAGTTTTTTAAAATACAGCTCCTACTCCCCGCTGTGCCCGCCTGTAGTTTTCGCGCATCGGTACAGGGAGGAGGAGACGCCGGCATTTCTCAATGGGCGTCTCCTTCTCCCTGGCTGTGCCGCGTTCCAATCACAGCGGAGAGCATCACAGCCAGGGAGAAGGTGAGGTTTTTTTTTTTCTCCTGGCTGTGACGCTCTCCGCTGTGATTGGATCGCGCACAGCCAGGGAGAAGGAGACGCCCATTGAGAAATGCCGGCGTCTCCTCCTCCCTGTACCGATGCCTCAGTATTTACATACTGAGCGCGAAAACTACAGGCGGGCACAGCGGGGGAGTAGGAGCTGTATTTTAAAAACCTAGGCAGAGTGGCAGCATCAGCGGGGGGTACCCCGGGACAAGAGGTATTTATCTACAGTAATTCAAATCCGTGAAAGTCCTCTTTAAGGTGAAAAGTGGCTCGGTACTGAAAGGGTGGTTAAAAAGGAAAAACTTAAATCTTGTATTGACATAAGTATTCAGACCCTTTACTCAGGACTTATTTTGAAGCCCCTTTAGCAGTGATTACAGCCTCCTGTCTTCTTAGGTCACACATCTGGATTTGGGGGACTTTCTGCCATTCTTCTCTGAAGATCCTCTCAAGCTCTGTCAGGTTGGATGGGGACTGTCGGTGGACAGCCATTTTCCGGTCTCTCCAGAGATGTTCTATTGGGTTCAGGTCAGGGCTCTTGCTGGGCGACTTAAGGACATTCACAGAGTTGTCCCTAAACCACTCCTGTGTTATCTTGGCTGTGTGCTTAGGGTCATTGTCTTGATGGAAGGTAAACCTTCAGCCCAGTCTGAGGACCAGAGCACTCTGGGTCAGGTTTTCGTTAAGAATATTTCAGTATTTTGATCCATTCAGCTTTCCCTCAACCCTGACGAGTCTCGCTATCCCGACCATTGAAAAACACCCCACAGAATGATGCTGCCACCACTATGCTTCACTGTAGGGATGGTATTGGGCAGGTGATGAGCAGTGTATCGTTACCTCCAAACATGACACTTAGAATCGAGGGCAAAAAGTTCAGTCTTGGTTTCATCAGACCAGAGAATCTTGTTTCTGACAGTCATTTAGGTGCCTTTCACAATCTCCAGGCAGCTTTTATGTTTATTTTACTGAGTAGAGGCTTCTTTCTGGACACTCTAACATAAAGCCCAGATTGTAGAAGTGTCGCACTGATAACTGACCTTCTGGAAGTCTCTCCCATCTGCACACAGAATCTTTGGAGCTCAGCCAGAGTGACCATTGGGTTCTTGGTTACCTCTCTTACCAAAGCCTTTCTCCCCCGATTACTTAGTTTGGAGGGGAGGAGGGCAGCTCTAGGAAGAGTCCTGGTTGTTCTAAACTTCTTCCATTTAAGAAATATGGAGGTCATAGTGCGCTTTTCGTGCAACAGAAATATTTTGTAGCCTCCATACAATCCTGTCTCTGAGCTCTACAGGCAGTTCTTTCCTCCTCATGGCTTGGTTTTTGCTCTGATATACATTGTCATCTGTGAGACCTTATATAGACAGTGCTGTGTTTTTCCAAATCATGTCCAAAGATGATCAAGAGAAATGGGAGGCCCCCAGAGCTAAATTTCAAGTGTCAAAATATTGGGTCTGAAAATAGAATATTTATTTATAATGCTCATTTTGATGTCCTGAGCATAGGCCATCAATATATACTGCCTACACCACCCCTTTAATCATGACAGCATTACATCGGGTATACCACGGACCAGGGTTCAGCAAGCTTTGGCACTCCAGCTGTTGCAAAACTACAACTCCCAGCATGTTCACTTGCTTAGCTGGTCTTAGAAATCCCATAGAAGAGAAATGAGCATGCTGGGAGTTGTAGTTTCATAACAGCTGGCGTGCTGAAGGTTGCTGATCCCTGCCATAGACTGTAATAGTTTACCATCCTAGCCTAACAATAAATAAAATAAAAATCGTTGTTTCTATTGAGTCTTTAGATGCTATGAGCAAATAAGCCAGTTTTTCTTTGCGCCAGTTTTGATAAATCTCCCCCAAAGTGTAGACGAATAAGCCGGAACTGAAACTCCCCTTTAAGTATTTAGGAGGAGAATGACCAAATGTAATAGAAAGAGAAACTGCGCAAAACAACCAATCAGGTTGTTTTTATTTTCTGAAGACTCTCTGAAAGATGAGAGCTAAAATCTGATTGGTCGCGGTTTTCCTGCTGACTATGGATAGCAGGAGGGTAAAATTCTTCGCAGATCTGAAACTACAAGTCTCAGAATGTCCTGTCACACTGGGAATAACCTGCTATATAAGACTTTCATCACTCCTCCATGACAGGCCAGGCGCTCGGATCACTTACCTCCTGTCACTCAACATTCTCCACTTTCTTCTTATTTACAGTGTTTCCTGACTTGCCCCGGGCACCGCCATCTTCCCTGCAGATCACGTGATCGAACAGGTCAGGCGGGGCGATGACGTCACCGGCAGCTAGTGGTTGGGTATCAGGCGGCGTGACGTCACCGGGGGCGGAGTTGGTATGGAGTTGCTGTCCGGGTTGCTGTCAGCTCTCCGCGGGGGATCTAAGGGACGTACCCGGGTCATGGAGGAGCGCGCCCTGGAAGTGTATGGTAACCAGCCGCTGCCCCCGTCCTGTGCTGTGTGTGTACGAGGGGGATCGCCCCTCATGCTGCAGTCATGTGACCTGCTATTACTCGTCCTCCATGTGATATGTGTGTTATGCTGTATAGGAACCTGTCTGTGTGTGGTGCTCATGTCCTCTTCCTGCTAATCCTCATATAACCTGTAGATGTGGGGATGGGAAACTACCACTCCCAATCTACCTGCAGGGCATGCTGGGAGTTGTAGTTTCACAGGAATAGAGTCATGCAGATGACAGAGCATATGGGTTTATGTGTGGCTGTTAGGGTATGTTCACACTAAGGATTTGCTTTGTTGAATGAGCAGGCTCCTGCTGCGAGGGGTCCGCACACTTAACCTGTATGTTCTTGGCGCAGTCTTAAAAACCCTCCGGCGCATGAACCTCAGTGCAGCCTCCCACTAAGGACAGTGACAGGGGGTATCTGTGCAGATTCAGCTCCAAATCAGCGCTGAAACTTTTAACCAAAGTCCTCCTTGACCTAAGTGTCCTTTCACACCACCGTATTTTTGGTACGCATCTGATCAATATTTTTCAAAAGGGCCACAAAAGATGCAGATGGCACACTGTGTGCTGTCCGTATCCGTATGTCCGTTCCGTGGCCCCACGAAAAAGATACAACATGTCCTATTCTTGTCCGTTTTGCAGACAAGAATAAACATTTCGAACAAAGGGTGGGATGTGCCAATCCGCTAAATGCAGAACGCACATAGGCGATATCCGGTGTTTTCAGGATGTGCAATTTGCAGAGCGCAAAACGGATACGGTTGTGTGAATGTCCCCTGAGGGTCAGAAGTTCTAAAATTGTGATGGGTGTTCTCTGTAAATACTAGTAGCGGTGCTGTGATCTGCCCAGTACTTGCCCCCTGCCAGTTAATACGAGGAGTGGCGGGCACAGAAAACTTACCAAATCCGGGCAGCGATGGTAAGTATGGTTTTCGGGTTATGAGACTGGATCCAACCCAGACATAAGCTGAACTGTAAATCACACCTAATACCTGGAAGGAGCTGTCACCGATTTGTCAGGTTTAGGAACACATTCTCCACCAAATAATAACGCTGGAGTTTCTTAGAACTCTTGATTTTTCCACTCCTCTTTTGTTCCGCCTGGAAATATATGAATTCATTGTCAACTGTAAGTTATCATTCCCCTAGTCAATAGCTTGGCCGTCTGTACAGTTGGACACTATCAGCACTGTGTCCAACTGTATAAAAGACAACCCATAGACAAGGGGAATGGTAACACCCAGTTCTCATCTTATTCATATGTGGCCGGGAGGAATAACAGAGGAACGTAATGCAGAATTATAAGAATTGTTATTTCATGGGAAATACATAGTTACTAAAATAGGAAAGGAGACCGGTATTGTTTAAAGGAGTTCTCCGGGATCTTGATATTGATGTACTATCTTCAGGATAGGTCATCAATGTCTGATTGGTGGTGGTCCGACTCCTGGCACCCCGCCAACCAGCTGTTCGAAGAGCCTGCTCCATTAGCGCTTAGGCCTCGCCTCTTCCTAGGCCAGTGATGACATATTCATCGGTCACATGGTCTAGGCACAGCACAGTACTATTCAAGTGACAATACCAAACACAGCCACTATACAATGGATGGCGCTGTCCTTGGTAAGCTGCGAGGAGGCCGCGACGCTCACAAGAGCTTCACCTCTGCTGATTTCCTATTGAGGATCTCATATTGATGACCTGTCCCGAGGATGAGCCATCAATATGAAAACCCCGGAGAACCCCTTTAGTATTTGGTACTACTCTGTCTATAATGAAATGCTATAGGTATCTGCTTCATGGTCTCCAGGCCCAGATGTCACAATCTGTAGCTGCCGGCTGGGCTGTACATGTGCATGATCCATCCGTACATGTTGTGGGTTGTTGTTATGGTGTCTTGTTATATACGCTGTGTTCTTATTATTCCCCTCAGATATAATCCGGAGTATTCGGGATCCGGAGAAGCCGAGCACATTAGAAGACCTGGAGGTTGTGTCCGAGAGCTGTGTGACCGTAGAGGAGCTGGATGAGGAATGCTTCCTGGTGATCATCAGGTTCACACCCACCGTCCCTCACTGCTCCCTGGCCACGCTTATCGGTAAGAAAAAAAACAATGTGGAACCTGCACTCCCTGAATATTATTGTGGCCATTATGGCACATAAAAGGTAGCATTTAGTGTTAGGTTCCCGTCTTACAGAGATTGCCTGGACGTTTGGCAGACGTACAAAATATATTTGCCAACAATATCAAATTTACTAAATAAGCGTAGCATTAGGAGCAGAATACTTTCTATGACTATGGCATTTTTGTACTTTATTTGGTTTGCAGAGTGCTGTTGCATTGCATTTTTTTTCCTTTGTGTATTTAGCCACGGCAGCGTGCACCTACACACTGGGATGTGCTGACTGACCCCCTTTTTCTATACATTTATCAGTACACGTCAAATGTGTGAGCTGAGTGTACGCTGTGAACGTGGTGTGACCAGCGCCTTACTGCTGCTTCTGGTAGTCTTCTGGTTATAAAGCAAAGTGTATGCTTTCATATGGAATTGTAAGGGTAGTTCAGATCCTCCTGAGAAAGCAATCATGAACTCTTGGGAAAACAAAGCATAACAGGAGCCATCAGTCCTACCTATTAGGTCACTGATGGTGAATATACGGATGCTTATATAGTGTATGTGTATATATATATATATATATTTATTATTGTTCGTACTATATGGTGTAATATTGGTGTAATCAGCCATAACATTAAAATATTCGTCCAAAACAGGTCGGACCCATTGAGGCATGAACATCAAAAGGACACCTGAAAGTGGCCTATGGTGTCAGACACCAAGGTGTTAGCAGCAAATCCCAAGGGGGTTGTCTCACTTCAGCAAATGGCATTTCTCATTAATGTCATAGGGGTACACAGCACCATGGGTATACTCCCAGCTACCACTAGGAGGCGACACTAGAAATGAAAAAGCTTGGCTCTGCCCGTGTGGGCTATACCTTCTCCACAACCACTAGGCTAATCAGTTTTAGTCTAGTATCTGTAGGAGGCAGACACGACCTGCTTTTCTCCTGCAGGTCTTGCTGCTACTTTTTTATTTTTTCTCTTCACTTTACAGGTGCAGGTTTTATCCTGCAGCAGGGGGTCTTTATCGTGGAGGTCCACTTTAGTAGCACCCCCTGCGGGCATGTACCTCAGTACCTCGCCAGTCACCCAGTCCCCCATTACTGCATCCGCAGTGGAGTACCAGTAATCCCATTCTAGTGTAAGTTTACTGAAGGGGTGACACCGGATGCTGAGTAGGCTCGCTACCCTAGTTAGGGTCTCCTTCCCTCCCCCAGTGATTCTTAGACCATCTAGCCGGCCAGTTCCCTCTGCTGAAGCTACTCATGGCGTCTCTGACCACACATGCTCTGTATGACAGCTGCTTCTTTGGGCCTGGTTTTCTTACTTTCCCTCCTGGGTCCCCATAGGCTTGTTTCCCTCTTGAGATTCTAACCTCTCTTCCCGTCTCCCCAGGTTCAGGTCCTGGTATCTGGGAGGTTGTTGCTCCGGTTTGCGATTTAAATTTATATTGGCCACTCCTGGGATGGAGCTTTCCCTCGATTTGAGAACTGTTCCTCCTTAGGCTGTTTGGAGGCCTCTCTCTTCTACTCCAATATCTCTCAGACGAGTGTGTCTCCATTTGTCTTAACAGGGCCTGCGACTGGTTCCTTTTTTCCTGAGACTTCAGGGATTTCTCTGGTCTTACAATTCACAGTGATATTTTGTTCCAGTTTTTTGAGGCTCGATTCTCGCCTCCTTTGTATGGGAAGTATGTCTTTACGTTCCTTTCTCCTGGCCTTTACCAAGGACCCCCTTTTCCCCCAGGGGTTGGCTGCTTTCTCTGGCAGGATGGGGTTTCCACCTTCTCATAGGTTGTTTCTCTTTTCCCTTCCTTGCAATGGAAGGATGCTTGCTCCCTACTCATGGTGAGTCTTGCTATGCTTTCTCTCAATAGTTCAGCCTCCAGTGCTTCCTTGTTTCCTCTCTACCCTGGCCTTCACATGGTGTATGCCACGGACAGGCCATGTTTTTGGTCTGAGACAATTTAGAATTTTTTTCCTTTCAGGGTCCTCTTACTGGTTGGGTTCCTTTGCTTCCAGGCCTTATGGAATCACCTCCGCTTTGCCAGGGGGTGGTCCTCAGGGTCTTCCTTTAGCTTGTCTCCAGGAAGTATTTTCTTTGGGTCAGGACTGCTCCTGACCTTTTCCCAGGCATTTTCTCTCCTGCCACGTTCCCTCTCTGGTCCCCTGGGACCATCCAATTTTTCTTGTTGGGTCTGTCCTCTTATAGATCCTCCTTCTGGAGCATCCTTCTGTATGCAGAACGCTAGGTCATTACTGACAGATGCCTTCCAAGTGTGCTGCACTCCTGTTTCTTCAGGGGGAGCCGTGGTTCTTCCAGATCCTTCCTGTGGCTCTCTAGTGCACACTTGTTCTACTCTCAGTTCTTGCGCAGGACACCTTGCCCTGCTCCCTTTCCTGTGGCTTCTTTATTTTCCCATCTTGGGTGGAGCTGGGTGTTTCCCTTTGTTCCTTCTTGCACATGGCCTTTTTTCCCAGGCACTTGTCCCTGGGATCCTGGGATCCTTTTCTGTGGACTCTTCCTTGTCCTGGAGCCTCTCGGCTAATTTCCTGAGTTTTCCTATCCACCATTTCATGCTATGGCCTCTATTGGTCCTGTTGGGTCACATGGTTCTCCTGCATCTGTGGATGAGATTTCTCTTCCCACCCTCGGGGACTGCTTTGGGACATCCCATGGTGCTGTGTCCCCCAATGACATTAAAGGGAATCTATCACAAAAACCTGTTCTATATTTTATTTATGCTAAAAAAATCTATTATATATTTGTAAGAAATAATAAATAAATAAATAAATAAAAATTCCAATGTGTGAAATATTATAAATAAATATTAGATTTTACCATATTTACCATCTTTGGTCACCAGGGGGAGCTCTGCTGGCCAAATGAGGCTTTGAGTAACCTGTAAGTAGGCATGCTGCAAAAAAGTGGGTGGTACCAATGACATCACCAATTCACACCTTCAGCGGTGACATCACTGCTTCAGCAAGATAAGATGAGACAATGGCTTAGTTACAAAAACACAGATCTCTGCTCCTCAGGCTCCTCCCCCACTGGTCACATGGCCGATTACATCACTAAGGTCCTACAGCCCCAAGAACCTCCATCTACTCTGTTTCTGAGTCCTGGGCCGCTCACCCCAGCAGTACACTCAGCAAAAATTGTCTGCACTGCTGGGGTGAGCTGCCATAGAATTTAGAACAGGCAGCCTAATGAAGACAAGGACGCTGCTGCAGGAGTGAGGGGCAGGCACAGTGGGCTTCCCCCAGCAGCAAGGAGGGAGGACCTGGCTGTGTGTTACTGGTGTCATCACAGGGGCGGGCTCACGTCTTCCATTCATTCTCTATAGCGTCGGCAGCGACTGAGGAAACCTATGTACATGCCTGCCGTAAGTGAGGTGCCATTGTGTTGTAAACCCAGACTGTCACACTTTACTTCCAACATGGCAGCCCCCATGTAAGGCAAGAAAACTGAATAAAAAAAAAAACATTTACACAATTTGAAAAATACGTTATGTTAAAACCTGCTTTTGTTATGTTGTAAAACATATCAAAATTTTTTTCTTCGCGATAGTGTCCCTTTAATGAGAAAATTGGATTTTTGTACTTAGCGTAAAATCCCTTTGTCGTTCAATTCATTGGGGGACACAGATCCCACCTTCTGTTTTCATTTCTCTTTCTGTCACCGGGCTGTTGTTCTTCTTTCCTTCCCCGGTCCAGGACATGTTGGTTCTTTGCTTTTGTTTCTCTCTCCTACTACTGTTGGTACAAACTGATTAGCCCATGCAAGCACGGCCACCACTGATGGATTACAGGGTGGTCATAACTATGGAAACGAGCAGTGTATAATGTGATGGAAAAATGAATCCAGCCAAGCAAAGGAAGCAGTATAGACAAATCACAATAGATTAGTAAGTGCCTTGCATTAACTTTCTCTACATGATAAATTACACTTGCTGAAGTGACACAACACCTTTAAGTTGCGAGGTGGGGCCTCCATTGAGATCTTGGACGTTTGGAGGCCAAGTCAACACATTGAACACTTTGTCATGTTCCTCAAACCATTCTTGAGCAATTTTTATAGTGCGGTAGTGGCATTATCTGGCTGAAAGAGACCACTCCCTTTAGGGAAAACTGCTGCCATGAAGGGGGGTCCTTGGTTTGTACAATATTTAGGTAGGTACATGACAAAGTAACATCCACATGAATGCCAGGACCCAAGATTTTCCTAGTAGATCGTTGCCTAGAGCATCATACTGCCTTGCTGGCTTCTCTACCCTTTGTCTATTCTCCTTTCCAGCCAAATGACATTCACTCAGCTGTCCACATGTAAAAGAAAATGTGTCATCAGACTAGGTCACCTTCTTCCATTGCTCCATAGCCCATTGTATCCATTGTAGGCATTTTCAACAGGTGCCAGCGTGGGCACTCTGACTAGTCTGAGGCCACACAGCCATGTACCACACACCAGGCACCCTGTTGTCATAGTCAGCAGTAACCTTTTCAGCAATTTGTGCTACAGTAGCTCTTTTGTGGGATTGAACCACGCAGGCTAGCCTTCAACTACCTTTGGGGCCCATGACCCGGTCACCAGTTCCCCAGTTTTCCTCTCTTGGGTTTGCACGTTGGTAGGTACTAACCTCAGCCCACAACACCTACCAATTTGGAGATGTTCTGACCCAGTCATGTAGCAATCACAATATGTCCCGTTATTACTGCTTCTGAAACATCAAATGTCAAGAGCTGACTGTTCTCTTGCTGCCTAATGTATCCCACACCTCACAGATGTCATTATCACAAGGTAAGCAATGCTATACACGTCACCTGTAAAATAAGGGGAACAAAAAGCCACCCACCACTTCCAGCACTGAACTGGAAATGTGTCGTCCCATCCGTGATGACGAGCAGAGCTGCACACATTCACTGGCACATGACCACTGAGCTTCTGTGGACACATGCCACTAAGTGAATGGCTGCAGCCATACTCTTGATTATGGATGGGACGTCACACTTCTAGTCCACCAGGGACAGGATCCTTGGTGCAGGAGCGGAGCTGCCTCTAAAGGCGAGGGGCTTTTTTCTTTATTTTACACACCTTCCTATCAGAAATTAAAAGGGTTTTCTGAGATTTTGATACTGATGACCTGTCCTGAGGATAGGTCAGTATCTGATCGTGGGGTCCGACACCTGGGACCCCGCTGATCAGCTGTTTGAGAAGGCACCGGCGCTCCTGTGAGCGCTGCAGCCTACTCTGTACTTACGAAGCACAGCGCCGTACATTGTATAGCGGCTGTGTTTGGTATTGCACTCAACTCCATTCACTTCACAGCCGCTATACAATGTACTGCACTGTGCTTGGTAAGCACAGAGAAGGCTGAGCGCTCATAGGCCTTCTCAAACAGCTGATCAGCCTGGGTCCCAGGTTTTGGATCCCCACCAATCAGATACTGATGAGTATAGGTCATCAGTATAAAAATCTCGGAGAAGCCCCTTTCATTTTGGTATCGTGGTCTGAAACCACTTTAAAGGGGTTGGCCCACACATTAGTGGCATATTACTAAGATATACCGCCAGTGTCAGATAGGTGCTGTTCCCACCTCTGGGACCTGCACCTATCTCTAGAACGGGGTCCCCAAAGCGAAGGAGAGCGCACCACTCATGCATGGTGTGCTCTCCATTCACTTCTATGGGAGCATGTGCATCTATATCCAGAATTCCCATAGAAGAGAACTTAGAGTGCACCATGCAGGCAGCACCACCTCTCCATTCAACTCTATGGTTGTTCCAGAAATAGCTGAGCCGGTGCCCTGCTATTTTCAGCTAAGTGAATGGAGGGTAGTTGCACTTGCACTGTGCACACTTGGGGTCCCTGTTGTAGAGATAAGGTGCATGTCTCAGAGGTGGCATATCCTAGCAGTTGTGGCAAACTTTAATTTGAGACTTCCACTATAAAAGCCAAGAGAACATCTGCTGCAGGTGCATGTACCATGAGTTAACCAGTTAACCAGTGCTTCATCTGTATTTGCACCACTCACGATACATATGCTGCTATATGTCTTGTGCACAATGTACAGATATAGACCAGGCTTCTCACCTATTACTAAATAATGGGAATATTGTGTGTATTTTGACATGCAGGTCTATGCTTGAGAGTCAAGCTGCAGAGGTGTTTATCCTTCAAGCACAAGGTAAGAAATTTGTCTGCTGCCTCCATACTGGGCATATCGACTTCTTAATAGTAAGATGCATTGTCACAGGGGTAATGATTGACCAGTATGGCCATAGGGAGCTCCATCTCCTGACACCTGCACCGTCTCCACCTACAGAGTCAATATCCATTCTACCCCCATGATAAATCCCCTTAAAGGGAGTCTTTCACCTGTTTTGCCTATATAACTAACAGCACTGCCCCACAGAGATTGCCTACACATCCCAGACGTACCTGTGTGCACTGTGTCTGTATTATATGTCACATCCCAGACTTACCTGTGTGCACTGTGTGTCTGTATTACATGTCACATCCCAGACATACCGGTGTGCACTGTGTCTGTATTATATGTCACACCCCAGACATACCTGTGTGCACTGTGTCTGTATTATATGTCACATCCCAGACTTACCTGTGTGCACTGTGTGTCTGTATTACATGTCACATCCCAGACATACCTGTGTGCACTGTGTGTCTGTATTATATGTCACATCCCAGACATAGCTGTGTGCACTGTGTGTCTGTATTACATGTCACATCCCAGACATACCTGTGTGCACTGTGTGTCTGTATTACATGTCACATCCCAGACATACCGGTGTGCACTGTGTGTCTGTATTACATGTCACATCCCAGACATACCTGTGTGCACTGTGTGTCTGTATTACATGTCACATCCCAGACATACCGGTGTGCACTGTGTCTGTATTACATGTCACACCCCAGACATACCTGTGTGCACTGTGTGTCTGTATTACATGTCACATCCCAGACATACCTGTGTGCACTGTGTGTCTGTATTACATGTCACATCCCAGACATACCTGTGTGCACTGTGTGTCTGTATTACATGTCACATCCCAGACATACCGGTGTGCACTGTGTCTGTATTATATGTCACACCCCAGACATACCTGTGTGCACTGTGTGTCTGTATTATATGTCACATCCCAGACATAGCTGTGTGCACTGTGTGTCTGTATTACATGTCACATCCCAGACATACCTGTGTGCACTGTGTGTGTATTACATGTCACATCCCAGACATAGCTGTGTGCACTGTGTGTCTGTATTACATGTCACATCCCAGACATACCTGTGTGCACTGTGTGTCTGTATTACATGTCACATCCCAGACATACCTGTGTGCACTGTGTGTCTGTATTACATGTCACATCCCAGACATACCTGTGTGCACTGTGTCTGTATTATATGTCACATCCCAGACATACCGGTGTGCACTGTGTCTGTATTATATGTCACACCCCAGACATACCTGTGTGCACTGTGTGTCTGTATTATATGTCACATCCCAGACATACCTGTGTGCACTGTGTGTCTGTATTATATGTCACATCCCAGACATACCTGTGTGCACTGTGTCTGTATTATATGTCACATCCCAGACATAGCTGTGTGCACTGTGTGTCTGTATTACATGTCACATCCCAGACATACCGGTGTGCACTGTGTCTGTATTATATGTCACACCCCAGACATACCTGTGTGCACTGTGTGTCTGTATTATATGTCACATCCCAGACATACCTGTGTGCACTGTGTGTCTGTATTACATGTCACATCCCAGACATAGCTGTGTGTCTGTATTACATGTCACATCCCAGACATACCTGTGTGCACTGTGTGTCTGTATTACATGTCACATCCCAGACATACCTGTGTGCACTGTGTGTCTGTATTATATGTCACATCCCAGACATACCTGTGTGCACTGTGTCTGTATTATATGTCACATCCCAGACATAGCTGTGTGCACTGTGTGTCTGTATTACATGTCACATCCCAGACATACCGGTGTGCACTGTGTCTGTATTATATGTCACACCCCAGACATACCTGTGTGCACTGTGTGTCTGTATTATATGTCACATCCCAGACATACCTGTGTGCACTGTGTGTCTGTATTAAATGTCACATCCCAGACATAGCTGTGTGTCTGTATTACATGTCACATCCCAGACATACCTGTGTGCACTGTGTGTCTGTATTACATGTCACATCCCAGACATACCTGTGTGCACTGTGTGTCTGTATTACATGTCACATCCCAGACATACCTGTGTGCACTGTGTGTCTGTATTACATGTCACATCCCAGACATACCTGTGTGCACTGTGTGTCTGTATTACATGTCACATCCCAGACATACCTGTGTGCACTGTGTGTCTGTATTACATGTCACATCCCAGACATACCTGTGTGCACTGTGTGTCTGTATTACATGTCACATCCCAGACATACCTGTGTGCACTGTGTGTCTGTATTACATGTCACATCCCAGACATACCTGTGTGTACTGTGTGTCTGTATTACATGTCACATCCCAGACATACCTGTGTGTACTGTGTGTCTGTATTACATGTCACATCCCAGACATACCTGTGTGCATTGTGTGTCTGTATTACATGTCACATCCCAGACATACCTGTGTGCACTGTGTGTCAGTATTACATGTCACATCCCAGACATACCTGTGTGCACTGTGTGTCTGTATTACATGTCACATCCCAGACATACCTGTGTGCACTGTGTGTCTGTATTACATGTCACATCCCAGACATACCTGTGTGCACTGTGTGTCTGTATTACATGTACAGGAAAAGCACTTATTCTGCAGGAAAACAGCTCTCAAGTGCCCAGCTGAAAGTGAAACTAAAAACGTCTTTCTCTCCTGACTCGATTTGGTTCTGACCTTCTTTGAAAGCTGGCATTCCAATGATTCAAAAATCACAGCATTATATCCAGTATATCAGAAGATATAGCTGTTAGAAATCAACAGCTATATCTTCTGATATACTGGATATAATGCTGTGATTTTTGAATCATTGGAATGCCAGCTTTCAAAGAAGGTCAGAACCATCTTTCTATCTGCTACCAATCCCAAGATATGAACAGCTAAAGCAGCCCTCCCCTCTCCAGTCTGGTTTGCAGCAGCAGCAGAGCCGGGCACTTGGGAGCGGTTTTCCTGCAGAATAAAAGTGCTTTTCCTGGACATATAATACAGACACACAGTGCACACAGGTATGTCTGGGATGTGACATGTAATACAGACACACAGTACACACAGGTATGTCTGGGATGTGACATGTAATACAGACACACAGTGCACACAGGTATGTCTGGGATGTGACATGTAATACAGACACACAGTGCACACAGGTATGTCTGGGATGTGTATGCAATCTTCTGTGGGGCACTGCTGTTAGTTATATAGGTGAAAAACAGGTGAAAGACTCCATTTAAATTAAAGGGGTTATCTCGCGAATAATGTAAAAAATGAAAATCAGACATCATATAGTACATGACAACCTCTTTTTAACAAAGCTAGAACCAGCCCTGTACCTCACATGGATCCAGAGATCTCCCCATTCATTGCTCTGCTAGATTCATATCAAGCTGACAGCTCAAGGGAGTGTCTTTTCTGCTGCAGCTAAGGGGGTGTGTCCATGCTCTCCCTATCACAGCTCAGGAGGCAGTTAAAAGTTGAAACTGAGCATGTGCGGCCTTCTCAGTGAATAGGTCAAAGAAATAAGAAATTAAGTGGTCCTATACAGATACATTTTATTGAATAACTCAGTGGCTGTACAAAATTTTTAATGACATGCAATTACAAAAGTATTCAGATCCAGGTGCTGGTTTGAAAACTGTAGAATATTTTTTGTGGGACAACCCCTTTAATTGGGTATTTGTCAGATTACCAGGCAGAGCAGTGTAAAAGACAACAGGCCTTAAAGGGCTACTCTCATCGTATAGTGGATTGCTACTAGGGCCAGGCCTCACATCATGCGATACATGTCAGGGTGAAATTTCCAAATGATGTTTGTAGAAAGATTGGGGGACATTCAGCAACCCCTTTCAAAGGGGTTGTCCGGGTTCAGAGCTGAACCCGGACATACCCACATTTTCACCCAGGCAGCCCGCCTGACAAGAGCATCGGAGCATCTGATTGTAAATGAAAAAGCCCTTGCCCTGTGTGATCCAGCGCAGGGCAAGGGCTTTTTCATTTACAATAGCACACTGCTAGATGGAGGCTTCCACCCAGCAGTGTGTTCGGTGACATCTGATGGGCTGGCTTTAGCACTGCACTAGCTGTTTTACAGGCTAGGGCAGTGGTAAAGCCCGCCCATCAGTGCCAGTGACGTCACCGGGCTGACTGCTGGGCTCAGTGCCGGTACGTCACCAGATTTCCTGAAAATACCTTTGCCCGGCACGATTCAGCGCAGGGCAAAGGAGAGCATTGGAGCATTAACTGCTCCAATGCTCTTGTCAGGGGGGCTGCCTGGGTGAAAATATGGGTATGTCCGGGTTCAGAGCTTTAAGTTGTAAAGTTTGGTGCACACCCTACTTTTACAAAATTGAAAAGAATAAAAATTTGTATACCGCTCACCACTTCTCCAAAAAGTGGGCAGTGTGGGGCCTAGGCATAGCCAGCTCATCACATAGGCTGTCGTGCCTATATTGTGGTCCGCAAAACGCAGGTCTGCAAAACACGGACAATGGCAATGAGAACTCTGCGGATCACGGACCTATTGACTTGAATAGGTCCATGATCCGCAAGGTACAGCAAAAGATATTACATGTCCTCTCGTCCTCTTTTTCGTGGGCTTCTGGGTCCATGCTTCCACTCTGAAAAGATAGTGTCCTGTCCTATCTTCTGCTGCGCCTTGCAGATCGCGGACCCATTCAATTCAATGTTAATGGCCGGTGCCTGTATTTTGCCAACCCGCGGTTTGTGGTCCGCAACACAGGTCCTGCAGTCATGTGAATGGGCCTTATAATCCACGCTGGGAACCCAGCATAGCTTATGTATGGAATCTACACCAGCTCCCTTTTTGGTGTAGATTTCTGTTCTGGTGCATGAACCTGTACAGATTCACCAAAATTATCAAGATATGTGCGTCTTTTAGTAATTGTCACACATCTGACGCCAGCTGGGGATAAATGAAGACTGGTGTGTAAAACGCTGGTCTTAATGAATGTTCCCCATTATATTCTACCATCAGTCTGGTGCTTATACAGAGATGAGAGGCATTACATAGTCACTACTGGGTACGTTATCCCATATACAATTACATTTCTCCATTTAGTAAAGGATCCGGTCATACCCCATTTGAACTTGCAGTGACTTGCAGTCTCAAAAAAACGTGGATCACAATAGAAACTGCTTATGAAATGGCCGCTATTGCACCAGTTCTCCACCAGATGGCAGTGTATTCTCATAATGTAATGGAAATTCCAGTTGGCGTGACATGCCATCCCCGCACCAAGCACTTTTAACCATTTAAATGCTGAAGGACTAACCACATTGCAAGACAAGAGGAATAAATTGCAAATCCCGACTTCGCACCCCCACCGTCCTGGCATTATAGTTAGGACCGCAGGGATATCTGGCAGGTTGTCAGCATTCCTGACTCTTCCAGACGCTCTGGTAAAGTCCTGACCTGCAGTTTTACAGTGGTTTTTGTGGGAATCTAGTGTCACATAATCCATTTGCAAACAATGTCATACATTGTGCCAGAGCTATACCTGCCATCATGTCTGCTTCTTTGATCCCACACTCTCCTGCAGTGGGTGAGTTCATGTCCTTCTTCTATTTCAGCTGGAGATTTATATTTCCGAAGGGACGCATTCAACGGAGGAGGATAGTAAGTTCATGTTTCTTTTGCCAGTGAAGTTGGGATATGAGCTTAGGAGAAGGGGGGCTCTGTACTGGGGGGTGTACACTGTGTATATAGGTTACTTTTCCCCATAGTTTTCAATAAGCTATAAATGGTTCCTGAGTACTGCAGTTTAAAGTCTAGTTAATGAAAAAAAGTTGGCCCGATGCTGCTTTATTGATCTGTTTGCTCTAATACAGAGTTCAAGGTGCCTTTTATGTAGAAAGGTAGAAAACAATATCCTAATGACCCATTAACACTGCAGTAATAGGGAAAAATACACAAAGCAACCTGCTTACCAGTAGAGAGGTTATCTTCTGCTTCTGTACATGTGAAAGATGACGGCTCTACAGAGTGCACAATGCTGGGGAGCAACCAGGGGTGCACCTAGCCTTTCTGCTACCTGAGGCGAAAACTGAAACGTCCCCCCCCCNAATGCCAGTTTCTTAACCTAACCCATTTGCCACAATGAAAGTGCTCATTGCCCATGGCCCCTTCGCTGCCCCCCTCTCTTGCCCCTACCTGGTGCTGCCTGAGGCTATCGCCTCACCTGGCCTCATTGGTGGTGCACCCCTGGGAGCAACTGATCAGCAACATCTCCCCACACACAGAGACCCCTACTTCTTCCAGAATGTAGTAAAATGAGTATAAGGATGCACACAGCCATAGCGTGACGTGGCTAAGAATACTACACAAACCACTTTAATGCCCGGGCGCCTTGTTCGATATGCCTATCTTATACAAGCCATGCAGACATAAACTGGAGCAAATTATGGTAAGTGCATGTGCAGCTATGCTGCACACCACTCTACCACCCCTAAAAAACAATGAATTGCTGCATCCGATGGAAGCTCTGCCCAACGCAAACAATTCAACCAAAGCTCCATAACCCCATGCCCCCCATGTACTAAATCATAGAGTACTGTACTAATCATACAGGCCTTGTAAAGTATGCCAAAATTTGGCACATCTAGTATTAGAAAAATCCACCACACCAAGTTCTCCAAGGGGTCGTGGCTTCACTGGAAACGATTGTGGCCTGATCTGCAACCTACAAATTATACCAACCAATAGTATAAAGTTATAGAAAAGTGTCTATCCCTGCACCACATGTATCATCCAGCTTCAGCCAGTTATAAATCTGGCGTATCTTTAGACTGTGTAATTTTACGCTGTCTACGAGATTAGTATATGTGGCCTGAGTATGAACATGGACTTATGCTGCTGCCCGCTACATTGTTACTGAGCCACATTTTAAGTCTAGAACTAAGAACAGAGGGAGATCCAAGTGATGAAACTGTAATTCTAGGTAAGGGCTGATTCACACAACCGTGCTCGGTCCGGGAAACACAGTCCATGTGGTGGCCGCATCTCTTAGACCGAATGTGGCTCCCCTTACCGAAACTGACTGCATCATAGTGATTTATGATATAGTCAGTACCTGTCCGATCGCGGGCCTGTCACGGCATGATAATGTGAGTACAGTACAATAGTCCATCAATCAGATAGGAACTGACTGTATAATACTATAATCACTATGGTGCAGTCAGTTCGGGTTGGGGCGATGCAGCCGACACACGGGCCATGTTTCCCTGAACGAGCAGGTGAATCATCCTTGGGCAAGGGCTACACGGCGACACTGGTAGTGTGACACCTGAAATCCAGGGTTGATTTTCTTGCGACTGCTGCGGCGATCCTATTTATTTGTATGGGATCACCGCTACTCAGCGATCGTGGCCACAACAGGTGTCTCCATGTAGACTTTGCCTTAAAGGGTTATTCCCATCTCGGACAATGGGGGCATATTGCTAGGATATGCCCCCATTGTCCTATCAGACGTCTCCATAAATTGTGTGTTCTCCGCCCAATCTATAATATGCCAGCGGTGGGACCCGCACCTATATCGAGAACGGGGCCCCGAAAGTCAAGGAGAGCGCACCGCGCATGCGCGGCCGCCCTCCATTCATTTGTATGGGGCCGGCAAAAATAGCCGAGCGCTGGCTTGGCTATTTCCGTCGGCTCTATACAAATGAATGGGAGCTGGCTGCGCATGTGCGATGCGCCCTCCTTGACTTTCGGGGCCCCGTTCTCGATATAGCTGCGGGTCCCAGCGGTAGGACCTGCACCTATAGGACAATGGGGGCATATCCTAGCAATATGCCCCCATTGTCCGAGATGGGAATAACCCTTTAATAATAAAATGGGACCATATTCTGGCCATGTGAAACCATCTTGAAAGAGCCATTGATTTTATTCTCACAGCAGGACCTGTCACACACAGCACATATTTTGCAGAAATTTCTGTGACTGTCCCATTTATCCGAATGAGGTTTTCCGAAATACTTGTGTTTGTGCGCAATACAAATCCATTCAGATGACATTTGTCACAAATTTGTGCAACAAAAACTGCCACATGTGAATATACCCAAAGATGGCATCAAAAATTGTGCTTCCTCGCTTGCTCACACTGATGATTGAGCATGTTAGCAATCATGGCGCAGTGATTTCATTGATGATCACATGATGCATCATGTGACTGCTGTGACCATAGTGCCTTCTGCCTGCGCAGACATTCATTAGCACCGTGCAAGCACTATCTTATGTATTCTAGGTCATGTATTCTATCATATAAACCCCCAGGTCCATGTCTCCTCCACAGTGTTCATTTACTCCCTCATCCCGCATGGCATATTATAGATTGGGCGGAGAACACACAATTTATGGAGACGTCTGATGACATAACTTTTGATGTTAGGACATATGCCATTTATATTTAGTAAGTGGACCTCTTTAACACTACATCTTTTCTAATATTTTATCCAAAAGTTAATAAACAGATAAACGATAAGGAACGAGTGTCTGCAGCCATGGAGAACCCAAATCTACGAGAGATAGTGGAGCAGTGCGTTACAGAACCGGATTAGTTGGAGGTGCGCACATTGCGGGGTGTATGAAGATCTGGAACAGGGGACACGGACAATGCCATCCCTTCATGGAGACAATACCACTGGATGTTGCGATATCTGGGCCATACTAATTGATTTGCTCCCTCATGGACTGCTGGGCTCTGGGATGTCATGTTCTCATGGTTTGCTGAAGCCTCCATAGATGGACTAGTATATGGTGTGCTTACCTAATAAAGGGGAAAGGATGTCAGGAGACCTGATTATGTTATTAAACTGTGCGGACAGAAGTCCTGAATAAATCTGTTTTACACGAGTGTGCCTTATTGATGGAACCAGTCATCACATATATGAACACCTCTCTTTTCAGTGCGGGCTTACAACCACCAGTTTGCTCAACCCTCTGGAAAACAGGAGCTGTGTATTCAGCAAGTGACCTGTGCAATGACCCGTAAGGAACTCTGACACTTGTCAGTGGGGTTCTGACCTCTGGCCACAATATTGGTTTACAACGGTGGGGGTGAGATGGGTTGGTTTGAGGTTGTGAATCTGTAAATCAGCTAAAGTAGGTCAGTTTCCAATTTTGTAGGTTCATGGTCCAAGCAGGAGATCGTTGTATGTGGGAGCAGAATGTTGTAGCCTGCAGTGGATTAGAGGCCTGTACACAGGGGTGTTATATGAGATGTGACATATGATCCAAGGTTTATCATTGTCATGAGGTTGAGCTGTGCGAGGGATTCTTACAAAATAACATGGCACAGTATTTTTGAGAAAGATCTACTCAGCACTTGCAGGTGCAGGTTAGTGTGCAGAAGATCTCACGTTTCTTGTAAAGGACTACACTGCGGTTTTTCACACTGATAAACCTGTAACCCGAACTCACAGCATCATATTGGGCTAGACCTGAGGGAGTTATCCTATGGTCCCCTGGTTTTCACCCTTTAAGCCCTGTGCAGGTATCTGGACTTTGCTGCAGTGGAGCCACCAGGCTTCTACCTCTTGAAAAAGTAAATGGTGTAAATAATGACTAAAATGTACACTAGCTACAAGCTGCCATTGATTTCAGTCTGACACTTGGACTGCCATAGGAGGCATTTCATTTATGTTGAGGTTTGGTTGGTATTGATACATAACATTTTATGGGCCCAAGTTGCTATACAAAAAGTTGAGGACATAATTTTACTTTCATTATTTCATGATCTGAAGGAGGGTTCTAGTGGTCACCACCAAAGTCTGGATAAACAGGGTCTGACAGCAGAAGACACTCTTTGCAGCGGCTCTTCACTCTCACTTATGAAGAGTGGTCATCAGTGAGGCACCCTCCTCTATGGCATCCACAAAATGCGGTTCTCTTCACAAGACTGTTGCACCAGTTTTTACTAACATGCCACATATAAAATATGAACTGTTGGACAAATATGGTGGCGCAGGTCTGAAGGACCCTTTTTGCTAGTTTTGGAAGTGTTTATGGGATTCTACTAAACTCACAGCTGTCCTTGTTCCTCTGTAGGTAACGTGTTCAATTCATCATTGTGTTATTCTAAACCATAAGTAATCGTGCTGGATCACTGGAATACTTTGCGTATATGCTCCAGCTTTTCCGCTGCACAAGTTGATGAAACGCTCTTTAAACAGTCGAGCCTTTGTAGGGTGAACTTCTAGAGACAGAATGAGGAGGATGAAAAAAGGCAGTGTTTATGAGACCGCTGAGGAAGCAAGGAAGGTCCGTCGGCTCATATGGGACTCTGTCCTTTGTTTCTTTATTTCTTTCCATATATTTTTGCACATCCGACTAAGCCGAAGCTTTGTAAAACTATAAATACACCTATTGTGTGTGGAGTGCTGAGCCCTGCGCCGCTGAGAATCCAGGAGGGATCATCCTGTGTCCCAGCTGTGGTGGAGAACCTCACTTCTGGCCGGGGTCCCATCACACACACACCCAACACACAAGAAGAGCAGAGATTAGAATAATACAGAGATCATGTCGGTGCAAAACAGAAATGATTATTCACTCCTTTGGAAAGAACATCCTGTAATAACAATGGGTTTTATAATATCCGAATTTCCGGGATTTAAATGGTAAACAGAACCATTACGCCATAGGTCACCATTTAGAAATGATGGCGTTGCCCATAGTGACCGTTCATTGTGCTTTTTTTCTCCATGCAGATTTTCATCCAGGAGCAGAACCTGTTATCTTCACATCACAATTGTATTGTTTAATGAACGTGGCCTTCGTGAAGGACGAGGCTGTTCCACATTTAGGGTACGGCTACACAGAGATTTTGGGTGCTGGATTTTTTTGCTATTTGCATATTGCTGCAAATGTATGAGTCGCGCTGCAACCCCAGTCTTTCCTATGGCTGCCCTGCTACTCTGCAATACATGGGCGCACAACGAATATCGCGCCCAAAATCACCATGTAACCATACGCTTAAAGGGGTTCTGCAGTTTTTTAAAACTGATGATCTATCCTCTGGATAGATCATCAGCATCTGATCGGCGGGGTCCGACCCGGACCCCGCCGATCAGCTGTTTGAGAAGGCAGCGGCGCTACTATCACTGGCCTGGGCGGGGCTAAACTCCATTCATGTGAACAGAGCTTAGCCCCGCCCAGGCCAGTGATACTAGTCGTGACGTCACTGGCCTGCGGTAAACACAGAGAAGGCCGCAGCGCTCCTGCAGCGCTGCTGCCTTCTCAAACAGCTGATCGGCAGGGGTCCCGGGTGTCGGACCCCCGCCAATCAGATGCTGATGATCTATCCCGAGGATAGATAATCAGTTTGAAAAAACTACAGAACCCCTTTAATGAAATGCTCCAATTTTTTTTTTTTTTTATGCTGTGCAACTATTTGTGATGAAAGCCAGGGTTCCTGTTCTGGGTAATAAAATGAGGAGTGAAGATTAAATTCAAAAAGCTATAACATATCTACATTAAAGGGGTACTCCAAACCAATAAGTATTAGTCCTCTTTAACACAAGCGATGTGTTAACCAAACGTATAGCATCCAGCCGGAATACTGACATTCATTTCCATGGGTCTGTGCATATGAGCGTTGTTTTTCACACATCATTTCTGCATTCAGGAAAAATCGCAACATGTTCTATATTTGAGTTTTTTATGCAGCTCTGGCTTCATAGAAGAGAATGGGGCTTAAGTATAAATGGAAGACATCTGGATGCAATCCAGAAGCAACGCATTTTCACTAACAGTTGCTAGGAGATGTAGGGGTCATTTACTTTCTTGAAATACGCCTAAATTAGATGTATTTTAGACACAGATAGTGGCAGGTTAGTTGTGCCGCTATCTGCGACTTTTTCCCTCTCACGCCAGGTCTAAAACTGTGGGCTTGAAGGGGAGGGGCCGGCAGATCCGTCTCACTTAACATGTCGTGTGTCTGTTTAAGGCCCCATTCACAAGTCCGTATTAAAACACGGACACCGCCAATGTGTATGCCGCAATTTGTGGAACGCACATAATAACGCACATCTTTTGCGGCCCCATTGAAATGAATGGATCCGCATCCTATCCGCATAATTGTCCGCAAATGGGAAACGGATGCGGAGATGTGAATGGGGCCTTAGACGTAGAAAAAGGTCTAAATGTAAGACAGCAAGGAAGCTGTCTTACGTTTAGAACTGGCGCTGGATACACCGATGTTATGGAGAGGCCGGCGCCTCTTCATAACTTTGGTGGATCCACTGCTAGCTATGCGTCTAAAACAAGGGTCTTAGTAAATGTGCCCCATAGTTTGTAATACCATGCAGAAAAAACTGAAACACTGAACGCAATTGCACACAAAACTGACTGATCTTGTGTGCAAAACTATCCGTGTTTTCCTGATCAGATCCTGACACAATCTGTATCGTTCATGTGAAAGACTTTGTATTATGAAAAGTTATACAGTTTTCCAATATCTATCACGCATCAGTTCCTAACCATTTTTAATATCTCTGATTGCTGTCAGTCAGTAGGAACCTTTATTGTTTACTCCCAGAGGACGAGATTCTTTCCTGTTCATGTGATGCACGCACGCGGGATTTATCGCATTCATTTCCATAAATCCTAATGGGATTATTTCTGCAACCGGTGCATGGATTTCTACAAGCCTCATTCAGATGTAGTGGACAGTCACAGAAATGTATGTAACAAATCTGCCGTATGTGAATGTACTCTTACAGTACAGCAATCAAATGTCTGTCTTGAGGCCTGTTAAGTGACTGCAAGCAGAGATCTTACCAACCATGAGGAAATGATACAGAAAGAATAGTGGAAAAATATGTGTAACTTTTCATTAACCTTTATTTGGAGAGAAATCTACAATTTGAAGTGTTTATTTCCATACAAATGGAATACCCCTTTGGATTTATGTTCACATATGCAGCATAAACTCTGGTATTCTGCTCTACCAGAGGAACAGAGTACCTGGAGTTTATCACATCCGGCTGGATATCGCCAGATCCCCATGGACTATAAGGGGATACCATGGTGATCCAGCCTGTCTTCCGACATAAATACTCAGGCGGTTCACCCTCGATCCCATTGTAGTCATGCTGTACGAGTGTTTAATACTGATTACCTAACCTCAGGATCAGTCTTTAATATCTGATTGGTGGGGGTCCAACTCCCGGCAACCCCGCCGATCAGCTCACTGCAACAGCCTGTCCATACAGGCCCTCACACATTATCAAATACATGTACGTGATAGTGTGTGAAGGGGTTAAACACTCAGGCAACCCCTATAATTGACAATTAAAGTGTCTCCCAGCATACAGTCACTCTGTCCAATCAGGGGAATGGTAACACCCAGTTGTCAATTAAAGAAGAACTCCCGACAAAAATTTTATTCCATGTCCTGCTAGAAATGTACATGATGTAATCTGTAGTGAATGTCATTTTCTTACCAGTGTCTGAATTTTTGACTTATATCATCCTGAAGTTTCTTATCTGTGTCATGTGACTAGGAATTAGACCCACCAACTCACACACAGACTTATGTGTGGACAGGAAGTCTAATTCTCTATGTATTCCTATGAGACTGAAAGTGAGGCTCCCATAGGAATGAATAGAGCAGTTACTGGCTTTCTGTCCTGGGTCAGTTGGAGGTCAGGGAGTTGGTCACATGACCCAGCTACAATAAGAAGAGAGGTTTTTACTCACAGAAACAGTCACTGATAAGAAAATGACAATCAATACAGATTATATCATGCACCTTTCTAACAGGTCAGAGAATAAAAAATTTTGCGGGAGTTCTTCTTAAGTCATAATTATTCAGGAGGAATAATGGAGGAGCACAACACAGAGTTAGGGCTCATGCACACAAACTTATTTTTTGTCCACATCCGATCCGCATTTTTTGCGATTCGGATGTGGATCCATTCACTTCAGTGGGGCTGGAAAAATGCGGACTGCACACTGTGTGCTGTTGGCATCCATATGCCCATTTCGTGGCTTCCGCAAAAATATAGAACGCGCCCTATTCTTGTCCACATTATGGAAAAGGATAAGACTGTTCTATTAAGGGCCAGACGTTCTGCCCCACAAAATGCGCAAGACACGGACGGTATGCGTGTTTTGTGTATTCGCAATTTGTGGACCGCAAAAACGTCTGTGGCCGTGTGCATGAGCCCTTATAAGAAAAGATGACTTATGGACCCAGCATAGACTGCAACTTACTTTTATGCATTTCTCTAACCTAAATAATTGGTCAAGCCCCACATACACAGGCAGTTTTACATTAGACGTAAGCACTATTTTCGGATAAATATGCTATCCAGCAGTGCATGTATTTATGACAGACAGTAATACACTGACAATTTTATATTTAATTGGCATACAAAATGTGTATTGAAAATAGGACATGACACTTATTGGGTAAAAATCCATTACGCATGGGAATCTCTTCACCAAGCTAGTCTTCTTCATAAAGGATGCTGATAGTGAGTAGTTCATAATTATAGCACCAATTTCCAGTGGGGTTCATGCAGCTATAGACATATCTGGACTAGTATGTCTGACAATTGGCCATTTAGTGTGCTGACAACCTCCAGGTAGAGATATCCCCAGCTATGGTTGTTCTACCTGGCTATCTATAATCTTTATGCGTAATGCCCTCAACTCTTCAGTGCCAAACAGACTAGTATGACCTGTTTTTCTGAAGATTTAGCCATAAGCTATAATCAGTAAGGCCACAATTTCCAGTATGACAGAGGTTTATGCGGCTATGAGGCCAGTTCCCGGTCCAGTTGGACAGCACCACATGTCCATATGGCTGAGGATGGTTCAGAAGTGGTCCCGTGATGTAGACAGTTGCAGCTTTATGAACACCTGGCTGGTGGAAGACTTTTTACGTTGGATTTGTCATCATAAAGATCTTCACTTTCAGCAGTCCTTGTTGCACATTTTACTCTTCCTTCCAGACGGTTTCATCACCGATGGGTTTACGTGGCAAAAGTCCACACCATGAACAGTGCACAATGCTACAGAAGTAAATAGTATAGGCCACAAAGTGGACTTGGACTTGCTCTTGTCTTTTGGATGCAACATTATTATAGATTATATCATAGTTTCTCTAATCGATAAGGAACCTACAGCACCAAGAAGCAGAATTTTATAAGGAGCATACGATTCCTCCACTGGCCAGCCAGTGAATCATCAACAGTTTCATAAGAGGTCACTTGGAGACCATTAGCACCAAAAATCCAAAGACTATTTTGGATGGGATTTCTGGTCAAGACACTGGAAGCAAAATTAAAAGTTAAACCATTCCTAGATGCAATGAAGCTCTCCTCTGTCCCTTTTAGAGAGCAGAAAAATCTATGGACCTTCAGTAGAGATTGAGACAACCCAGTATTGTACAGTCAGTTGGTCCCTGAGATTAGAGACATGGCTATCATCCTCACCTCCGGGACACCCGTTGATTACTGAGCTCACGAGAGCTTTGAATATGAGACTGGCAAGTCTGGCAGCATTGAGCTTGGACTGTAGATAGGGAACAACGGCCTAGGATTCTCAATGTCCGGCAGAAGCTGAAGGTGAGGCGGTCACGGGTGCACTGAAGACCTGTGAGAGATATGACATGTAGTGAATGAGGGGGAGGGAAGCATGGATTATTACCAACATAATTAGTGCATACAGCAGAAAATATTAGCGCAATTAAAGAGGCAAGCATGTATCCCATGATGCCCAGTGTATTCGCTGCAGCCATTTTGTGACTAATAATAATGGAGCCTGTGATTTTGCTTATGAAACCCAAGAGCCCAAAAATCAATGCATCCATGTTCACTCCTTGGTTGTGGTATGACAGAACGCAGTCTCCGGCTTTTGGTAGATCACAAAGGGAAGGTCTTGCTCTCAGTATCTAGCCCCTGCGACAAGTATCCATGGGGACCCAGTGTTAAACCTAGAATGGACCCCTGCCTGACCAGAACTGTCATCAGTGGTGGATGATGTCCAGGGGTGCACCCACCAATGAGGACAGGTGAGGCGATTGCCTCAGGCAGCACCAGGTAGGGGCAAGAGGGGGGCAGTGGAAGGGGGATTATCTGTTTCTGCAGTATAGTATTGGGAAGCACAGTGGGCACAGTATGTGGTGCTGTATTACCCTGTGTGTTTTGTAGCGCTGTATGTAATGTTTTCCAAGTATGTCTTTAACAGTGGGGCTGGAGGGAAGGTGTTAGGTTAAGAAATTGGTATTGGGGGGTTGGGGCGCCGTTTCAGTTTTCGACTCAGCAGAAAGGTTAAGTGCACCCCTGATGATGTCATAGCATCCCCACAGTGATGCCCACAGTGATGTCCCAATAAAAGAATAATTTACACAGTAATATCAGAGCATAGAGATGATGCGCACAGTGATGTCACAGCACAAGGATAATCTACTCAATCTACTCAATAAACACTTGAATCATACCCACAGTGATGTTGCAGTTTAGAGATTATTTACACTGTGATGTCACAGTATATAATAATCTACACAGTACGTTTTCAGCAAAGGAATCATGCCAACAATGATGTAACCTTAGAAAAATACTGCAATTTCACAGCACAAGGCAAGCAATAACATCAGAGCACATGAGCGCACATAAGTAATGATGTCCTAGTATGAAAATGGTAAATAGTATGGTATGAATTCATACAGTAAAGAATAATGCACATAGTAATGTCACAACACTGGAATAATGCAAAGAGTAACGCTGTAGCAGAATGACAATGGATACAGTAGCAGTGATCATTAACTGCACCTTATTTCACAGTGGATATAGACCCCTTTACAATCCTGGTACTTACGCCCATGACTATGCCCTTATTAATTTGTCAGTGATGTTTTGGGGGCAAGCTGCATCTTAAAGTGTAACTGTGATTTTTTTTATTTGTGTAATGTGTAGCAGCAGTGATATTAACCATTTTTGTAATATACTTTAATTACTGAAATCATACATTTCTACTAGAAAAATAGCTCTAAAGTGGCCCATTTTGAGCCTTAGCAACGCTCCTCTGTCTTCTGTTTACATAACACAGTCAGTGTTAGCAAGTCTCCACTGTTAGGCCCCTTTCACACGAGCGGGAGACTCGCATGTCTCCCGCAACGCATCTACAGGGCTGGACTCCGCACGGACAGGGATCGCATATAATGCTATGCGATCCCTGTCAGTGCGGAGTCCAGCCCTGTAGATCCGTTGCGGGAGACATGCGAGTCTCCCGCTCGTGTGAAAGGGGCCTTATGTAAACAGAAGACAGAGGAGCGTTGCTAAGGCTCAAAATGGACCACTTTAGAGCTATTTTTCTAGTAGAAATCTATGATTTCAGTAATTACAGTATATTACAAAAATGGTCAGCATCACTGCCCCTATACATTACACAAATAAAAAAATAATGACAGTTACACTTTAAGTGCATCATGCTCCATCCCTGGCTTTCTTGTAGCATTTTTTACACCTCAAATGTCAATGGTGAAAAACAAATTAGAGATAATCACATGCGCATTTCATTTTGAATAAGATAAGTACTGTGTGGTTCAATTAATGTCTCGTGCCGATCTCCATTTGTTTGATTGTCCTTACTTACTCATGAACAATATATGCTCCCTGCTCGTTCAATATTTTTTACTAAGTTACTATTTATCTTTTTGACTATTTAACATATGGTATTGTGGGTTCCAGCGATGGCGCTTTTTCTGCTTCTCATCCTTGTATCATGTACATTTCAACTGTGTATAAGGCTTCATTCACACGTCTGCAAGTGTTTTGCGGTCCACAAATTGCAGATCCGCAAAACAAGGATACCGGCCATGTGCGTTCCGCATTTTACAGACCTCACATTGCCTGCTCTATAATAGAAATGCCTGTTCTTGTCTGTGGCTGCGGACAAGAATAGGACATGTTCTATTTTTTTGCTGGGCCGCGGACCGGAAGTGCGGATGCGGACTGCACACAGTGTGCCGTCCGCATCTTTTGCGGTCCCATTGAAAATGAAATTGCGGAACGAATGCGGACACATTATCAGGACGTGTGAATGGACCCGAATAATAAAGACTTAATAAATAAAGAATTATATTACGCTATGGGTATATAATGAATCATTTTTTTGTAAGTGTTATATATGTATATATAGTACTACTTAAATAAATTCCTCATGAGGTTTTCCCTATGTTGTATTGCGTTGTTTTTAAAGAAAAAAATATATAGAAAAACTATGATTAAGCACATCTCTGATATAATCTATTGAGTGAAGGCATTTAGTTTGATGGTACTGTCACTTTAAGAGATGCATTTGGATTCGCAGTCTTGGACGGCCCCACGGTTTCTCACCCTGCTTCCTTTTGGCACATTTGGCTCTTTCTGTGAATGTAACTTCTACAAACATACAAATGTACTTTGTTGATCATGCCTTCCAGCGATGACTATCCAGACAGTGGATTTGTTTCTGGTTTTCTAAAGTTACACATGTGGTGTTTAAAGACCCATGAAAGAGTTTATGTTTTCATGGTCTAGTAGTGAAGTAACAGGGTTCCGTTTTTGATAGGAATGTCTACGGGTTTTAACTATTCCTACTCACGTAATGAGAGATAAACGGAAAGAAAGGCCAAAGAGAAGGACAGACAAAAAATATCTGAAATAAACATATGATTATAATTAAAAACTGACAGTATTTAGCTTGTTAAAGGGTTTGTCCTAAGATTTAAGCTCTTAACCAATCTACAAAACAGGTGACAAGTGTCTGATCAATGGGGGTCTGACTGCTGGGGTCACTGCTGATTACAAAAACAGAGTTCCTATGTCCCCCTTTCACCAGTCATGTTCATGTGACTGCCAAAGTCAAGTACAGATACTTTCTTGTTTGTCCTGTGTGTTTGAATCTTGGGACAAATCCTTTACTGAACATCAGTACTTCCAGTGACCTGTTTAAAAAACTTTTAAGAGATGCACCTCCATGTGTAAATTCAAGTTTCTAATCTAGAACTAACTCATAAGTGCTCTATGCTTTTTATTAGTTTTGTATACTTGTCATAGGATTCACACACCCATATGTGGCAGAGTAGGATGAGGCTTGAATTACTGCACCCATATATTTCCTCTATGCTGAGAACTAGAATAGCTTGGATATCTTACTGGAACAGGGAATTACAAGCTGTCTGTAGAGAGAACTTGCTAGTAAATGAAGTCCTGTGATCACAGCAGCATCAACACTGAAGAACTGTTGGAAGAACAGTAATGTGAGCTTGTAGAAACAGTGTCCAGGACCAGATTGCAGCTTCACAGTACATGGCAATGATAACTTATTGTTTGTGAATTAAGAAGGAGAGGTCTTCAGCATTAATGGCTTGAAGAGCAAGCCTTCACTGAGGTACTGCACATGAGGATCTAAGACCACTGTTATTCTTTTCATTTGTGGTACACGTTACACTTATGGCCAGCTTTACTTAGGACTGTGTTTATTTAATACTGAAATTACTAGACATCATACTATACATACTATACTGTATAGCTACTGTATAGCTATACAGTAGATGTTGGGCCCGTATGGACAATGACATAGAGCTTGAGAATGATCGAAGGTAAGCAGCAATATTAATTATGGCTATAAGATGGTTAATAAGAGCTATTAGAAAAATCTAGGTTTCAGAATTAATGTTTAGTGTTACATTCAGATGTATGAAATGGATTTTGTGAAATGGATGACATTTCTGCAACAAATCTACCATGTGTGAACAAAGGGATGCAGCACTCAGTAGAGCTCCCTTTTGAGCTCGGCTACAAAATAAATGACCACAACCTGGGCCTGACTTTGACCTATAATGTCATCTGTCATACGGGGTCATTTATCAAACTGGTGTAAAGTAGAACTAGCTTAGTTGCCCATTGCAACCAATCAGATTCCACCTTTCATATTCCAAAGGGACTGTCAAAAATGAAAGGTGGAATCTGATTGGTTGCTATGGGCCAAGTTCTACTTTACACCAGTTTGATAAATCTCCCCAATAGTCTTTTGTTTCTTTCTTCTTGTGACTCTTGATAATACAACGGTTTAACCAATCTGTAAATGTATTCAAATCACAGTTTGACAGCTCCAAGAAGAGCCATCCACATATCCTCTGATAGCCAGCAGACTGCATAAAGCCATTTATAAGACAGAATATCCAGGAAACTGGAAGTGCCGTGCCTCCAATGTGTGAACAGGAGCGGATATATTTCCTGTGCTGGGAATTTGAAGTTTACATGAAGACAGTCTTCAAAGGTTTCAAACCCGTTACGCTGTTTTCCTTTAGTATTACTGGAAATAAAAAACTGGTACAGCTCTCATTCTAAACAAACACTGAAAACTACCAGGACAGAAGAACTGTGCCTCCTGTTTTTAAAGAAAAACTCCCACAAACATTTTTATTCTCTGACCTGTTAGAAAGGTACATGATGTAAACTGTAGTGAAGGTAATCTTCTTACCAGTGACTGTGTTTGTGAGTTATAACCTCCCTTCTGATCCTCAGCTGTGTCCTGTGACTAAAACTCTGCCTCTTAAAATAACACAGCATCTTATGTGTGGACAGAATGTCCATATATTCCATATGGGAGCCTCAATGTCAGCCTCATGTCCTGTGTCAGTTGGAGATCAGAGTGTTGGTCACATGACACAGCTAAGGAACAGAAGGGAGGTTATAACTCACAAATATGGTCATGGGTAAGATGATCACTACAGTTTACATCATGTACCTTACTAACAGATCAGAGAATAACATTTTTTGTGGGAGTGCTTCTTTAAAGGGGTTGTCCGGGTTCAGATCTGAACCTGGACATACCCATAATTTCACCCAGGCAGCCCATCTGATGTTAGCAGGGCAAGGGCTCTTTTATTTACAATAACACAAGGCCGGGTGGAGGCTTTCGCCCAGCAGTGTGTTCGGTGACGTCACCGGCTCTGATGGGCTGGCTATAGCGCTGCCCTAGCCATTTTACAGGCTAGGGCAGAGCTAAAGCCCACCCAACAGTGCCGGTGACATCACCGGGCACACTGCTAGGTGGAAGCCTCCACCTGGCAGCCCTAACGGGAGCCCAGTTAATCACCGGAACTCCTAAAAATGCCTTTGTCCTGCGCGATTCAGCGCAGGGCAAAGGAGAGCGTCGGAGCATGAACTACGCTGATGCTCAAGTCAGGGGGGCTGCCTGGGTGAAAACGAAAACACCATTTATCTTGGTGGTTTTTACAGGCGTTTTTGGTGCCATTTTCCACTAGGGGCTCTCCATAAGGAGAACTAGAGCCCCCTGAATCCTAACCAAGGTCAGTTTTCTCTGCTCTGCATTGATGAGGGGCAATCACCCTGAAACAGCTGTCTGCAGATGTGGTATTGGCTTCTTTATGTTTTAAGGCCTATATAAATGGTTGATCATTGACTTTTATGATCGCTACCTTAGATCTGGTGGTATCAGAGGCTCGGCTTTCTTTTCCTGTTGGAAATGTCAATAATTGTTAAGCTACCTCCCCGCTCTCCCAGACAGGCACAGCCACTGCTCAGTTACTGGCCACTCTGCTCCTGTTTGCCAGTGGCCCTGACTTTCTGGGCTCCTCCTTCTTGGCAGGCCAAGAGTAGCTGATGTCTCTTCCTGCAAGCTGCAGCTTGCCTACTGCCAGCACTACCTTTAGCTGCCTGTAGGACATGCACGCACACCATCTAGTTCTTAAAGGGTCAATGCATGCACCCCGATCTTCACCAGCCAATAGGGGTACTTTGGGCACCAGCTTAGATAAAGCCTTTGGGAGTAGCTCCAAACAGTAGTGGGTCCACACCCGCCGTGTAACAATAAGTAGAAAATATATTTCAAAATAATATTATATGGGTCTCAATGAATAGAAGTACATCTCTAATCACATGGAATACTGCTTTAAATGCGTTGTCTCACTTCATGTCATTTGATGAGGTGAGACAACTCCTTTAAGTTAACCCCTTTGAGTTATGTTAGAGGTGTATTACTCTTATATAGTTAACCAGTAGCTTTATTTCTTTTGTTTTTTTTTATTTTTTATTTAAATCCTAATGATGAAAAGATTCCACCATGAGAGTTTTGGACAATCTTCTAACAGTTCGTGAAAAAGTCCCTTGTGAACAAAGGTTAAACAAAGGTTATTTTATCTATTTGGACTATTAATAAAATGTTCTACTGATTCCAAAAATGTGAAAATAAATATTTGCAAACAAGTTTATTCTTATTTTAGACATAGTTTATTAATTAACATCTTGATGATGATACATGAAAGGTCCTTAAAGGAGTTGTGCAGTACACAATATTGATGACCTATCTTCCCAGACACCCCCTCTCACACTAATTGGGGGAAGGGGGTTGCTGGGAGTTGGATCAGCTGTTTGGAGAAGTAGCAGCGCCCCACCAGAGCATTCACCTGTTCCCCTGTGGCCACTCCAAGCCTGCATGCAACAACCACAGTCGGGGACAGGCTGAGGTCAGAGCAGGCAGAGTACATGCAATCCGATTAACAGGCTGAGGTCAGGGCAAGCAGAGTACATGCCATCCAATTAACAGGTTGAGGTCAGGGCAAGCAGAGTACATGCCATCCAATTAACAGGCTGAGGTCAGGGCAAGCAGCTCACAGTCAGAAAACTGAACAGGTGGAGTTCAGGTACATGGAACAGGCAAACAAACACAACACACCTTAAAGGGGTTGTCCGAGTTATGGAAAAAAAATATATAGCACTGTAAATCTGAGGCAGCAATATATAACTAAGTAAGGCTACTTTCACACTAGCGTTTTATTTTTCCGGTATTGAGTTCCGTCATAGGGGCTCAATACCGGAAAAAAACGCTTCAGTTTTGCTCCTATTCATTGTCAATAGGGACCAAACTGAACTGAAGAGAACGGAATGCTCCTCAAAGCATTCCGTTCAGTTGTCTTCAGTGTCCAGACCAGAGAGCAAACCGCAACATGCTGCGGTTTGCTCTCCGGTCTGGGCATCCGCACCAAGACGGATCCAAAATGTCCCCCAATGCAAGTCAATGGGGACGGATCCGTTCAGTGTAACACAATGGTAAACAGATCCGTCCTCCATTGACTTTCAATGGAGTTCATGACGGATCCATCCCTTTACCTTTTCCCTGTCAGCTCACTCCTCACTCCAGCAGGTGGCGCTGTGGTGAAACTTACCACTGTGCGTGCCGTCTTCCTCCTCGTCGCTGGGACAGGTCTGGAGCTGCAGGGAAAGGTAAGTTTAACCCCCCTCCTCCTCAACACAGTGTCTTACATGTGTGGGGCCAGAGCGCGGTTCCAGCCCCACACGTGTACCTGCGGCAGCATGGATCCAGCGGGACCCTTTACCCGCCGGATCCTTGCTGCCGCAAGTGTGAAAGAGGCCTTAAGCAAGTTTTAGGCAACAAAAATCTAGATTTCCTAATTTCCCTGGTTTTCTGGCCTTTGTTTACCTGCAGTAATAACAATTTCTGCCCTTCCCCCATGCTCTGCACAGAGAGTGAATACAAGAGCTGCCCTGAGTGACATGTCTGTCTGCTGGAATACTAAGCAGCATGTTGTATGTGTAGAACTACAGGTCCCAGCTGTACAATGTACAATGATACACACAGGAACTTCCCCCTACCTGTTCTTGTGCAATACAATTCCTCTGTCAGCTCCTGTGCCCAGCATTTGTCTCCTCACTGTCTGCAGTGTAAATCCTGTTGTAAAGCCTTGAGCCCTCAGTGTGTTCTGGTTGAAAAGGTTAATGTTTTATCTGAAGAAATCCAGGGAGAGAGCAGATAGCAGCGGCAGTGCAGGGGGGCGTGGCCAGTGACGTCTCGTCTACAGACTGTTATCTGATCTCTGAAGCTTGTGCACGAAACATCACAGAGCAGGGAGATAAGGTGACATCACAGGTCATGTGACCCTCAGTGAACTCTGAGAAACCAGCAGCTTTAGAAGCACAAAGTGTATGGGAAAGTTGTTATACTTGACAAGTTAGTAACCTACAAAGAGCAAAAAAAATATCTCGGACAACCAGGGAGAAGGAGACACAGAGTAGCCGGCAGCTCAGCTAGTGCAGGGGGGTGTGGCCAGCACAGTGACGTCTCGTGTATAGACAGTTATCTCTTGGTGCACGAATACAAAATTAGCAAGGAGGCAAGCTGACATCACAGGACATGTGACCCTGAGTGAAATCTGATAAAGGAGCAGCTTTGGAAACACAAAGTGCATTTAAAAGCTGTTATATTTTGACTAGTTAGAAAGTCAGAAACATACAAAGAACAAAAAAATAACTTGGAAAACCCCTTTAAGCAGCAGCACATCCAGAGAATATAGCCTTCTCCATTTTGCCTTGGTTTGCTGCTCAAATCTTTGAATTGCTAAGTTCAGAAAGAAGGGCAAATACTGCTTCTATGAGCAGTCCATAGTGCTCCGAACATTGTCGTCACAGAGCCCACACTATCCATTATGTATCCTCAGGTCACCTTCTGCCTACTCCATTATGAATTATGACTCTCTGCAGTATTGTATGTCTGGAGTTTTTCCATTAAGCTACAGTTTTTGGATTCTATTAAAGTGGAAATACCACATGATTATACACTGCAGTATTAGGTTATTACACTGTATGCAGTTCCTGAATATAGGAAAATTGTTAGGGGAATACATTGTATACAAATCCTGAATATAGAAGAATCAGCAGAAGAAGGGAAGGGAAACCGTGGGAATCTATATCCCCCCGCCCTGTTCATCTAACAATCGCTAGTCTATAGTCTCTAGTTTCGCTCCTAAAGGCATAAGATATAACCACAAAAGAATTTTTGAACCAACCACATTTCCTGGCACTAACCTGGTATATGTCTCCTCTCACATTGGAAGTGATTAAGCAATCAGGTAATTGCTCATGACACAATTCCCAAATAACTTCTCCAGACTGCATGTTAGCGTCCATTCACATGAACGTAAGCCGTCCGTGCCCATGCTGTGGACCAAAAATTGCAGTCTGCAATGCACGGGCATCAGCCATATGAATCCTGTATTGTTGCGCACACCCATTCACTTGAATGGGTCCGCGATCCGCAATATATAGCAAAGGATAGGACATGTCCTACCTTTTGTGGTGTGGAGACATGGACCAAAAAGCGCACAGAAGCGCTTCCAAGTGCTCTGATCCGTGCCTCCCATTCAAATCAATGGGTCCGCATCCTGGATATGGGATTTACACGGCTGGCGCCCATATGTTGCGCAACCGCCACTTGCAGCCTGCAATACGGGCATGGACGGCCTACGGTCGTGTGAATCGCATATCAAGGATGCACCTAGCAGTGTTCCCAGTGACATCGCCAGACTGATGGTCCGGCTTTAGTACTGCCCTAGCCATTTTATAGGGTAGAGCAGCACTAAAGCCCGCCCATTACTGCTGGTGATGTCACTGGGCTCACTGCTAGGCGGAAGCCTCTGCCTAGCGCCTGGTACATCACCGGATCTCCAGAAAAAGTCTTTGAATCATGCAGGGCAAAGGAGAGCATCAAGCATGAAATGCTCTGATGCTCATATCAGAGGGTGAAGATGAGGATATGTCTGGGTTCCGCTCTAAACCAGGACAACCCCTTTAGGCCTTACAAGGCATTGTGCATTAAGCCTGACGAAGGCATCTGAGTGATGTTTAAAGGCATTGCCTTTACATATGATTTTTTATGTACAATAAATTATTCCTGATCAAGCCATCTGTCCGAACGAGAGTCTAGAAACTGGAGGTCCATTTAAATCATTAGTGTCCCCGGTGACCTGGTATTTCTTCTGGCTGTTTGTAATGCCAAATCTGTAACAGTGCTCCCCAATTTATATGCCATTTATACCAGTAAGATCAGTGTCTTCCTATATGGCAGTGTACCACCTCAGGGCCCAGGTGTGATTGCTAGCTTTGCATAGTCATGCCCAAAATCTCGGGACATAGGAAAGACAGGGTGGCTATAGGTTCAAACTACACAAGGTTTCTTTTTGTAGTCTGTTCCCATGGAAACATATAGGCCTGCATAGAAGCTGTAGACACACAATGAAGGAGATTTGCCACTTCATTTTAGATGCTTTGAATCAATAAATCAAATGGTTGCAAAAGTGTACCTTCTCTTTAAAAGGTAATAAGCTACAATTTGGCTACAACATCTACAGCGTATGTAGCATGGTTCAATGTGTTATTATTTCACATAGAAAAATCTACATGGCAGTTGTCGGATCTCCGTTTTTTTATGGCCGCTATATAAAGCTATCTTGTTCACAGTTCTGTGCTAAGTCTTGTTAAGCCAGCATTTCAGCTATTTATATAGGTGCTCTGGAGATTTATCAGGCTGAACTGCTGAAAAGTATTTGTAGCTATCAACAGATGTGGAAAGTATACTGCGCACGCACGATACGCGTGATCTACTTACATGTCAGTCTAGCACCAGCTATAATCTGCTGTATTCCTGCACATTTTGAATCTGGTTAAACTAAGTGCAGGGCGTTTGTTTCCATTTTTGTGACAGCGGAATAATTATCTCTCATGTGACACGCATACTTCATTTAAAACATCATCTGAGTGAGCCCTTGGACCCATATCACGGCACATTCTAATTTTCTCCCCAGAAGGGGCGATAGGGTCACTTTAAAAGGATTTTCTGGTTTGAGCAAACCAGTCTGAGTTTATAGCCTCTCCTGAGACCAGTTGATCACAGGATATCCTGAAGTTGGGAACGACAGTGATGAGATGTTATGGTGAGCACTGCGGGATGCCATTGTTTCCAATGGATGGCTGTGAATCTCTAAACCCTTGGGGGCTCTTTCACACCACATTTTTAGTTTCAGTTAAATTGACCAGGTTTTTAGTGATCGGTTTAACTGATACATAAGCTTCTATAGAACAAAAGATGCATTCATTTTGTCTATTTTGCGTTCTTGTCAGTTTTTTTAAAAGTGGTGTGGCACTTCAAAAGTAATAGGACGATCGTGTAAACTGTGAAAATGAAAAAGTAAGTTTATTGGGACAAAATACACCAGACCTTCATCAGGTCAGATATAGAATACAGGTAAGGCCTTGTTCACACATCAGTTATTTGATCAGTTATTTCCATCAGTTATTGTGAGCCAAAACCAGGAGTGGAGCCTCCACAGAGATCAGGTGTAATGAAAAGATCTGCACCTGTCCTGTGTTTTTGACCCGCACCTGGTTTTGGCTGACAATAACTGAGGGAAATAACTGATCAAATAACTGACGTGTGAACAAGGCCTAATAGGTGTAGTCATATACATATAAAAGGGGTGGGAGTGCTAAAAGTGAGAGTCCATAAACATAAGCATATTTTATAAAAAAAAATAATAAATCACGTGCATGTGTATAATAATAATGGAGCTAGCCAGTAATCACAAACATTATACAATAAAAAATATCATTACAGATGTATAGAAAGGGGTAAGGGCAAAAAGCAAGATATGAGATATCCTGCATGGACAGATATCCGATAGAAAAACACTCGGGGAGGTGCTCAGAAAGGCCAAGTATGAGAATGTTAAAGTGACAAGCAGAACTTCAAATTAAAATATGCGGCCTCATAATACCATAAGATGTGAAGCTGGAAGCATATTCATAGACACACTCATCTTACTGCTTCCAGTTTTACATCTTCTGCTATTATGAGGATGCATGTTTTAATTTGAAGTTCTGCTTGTCATTTTACAATTATAACTGATACTAGGACTGGGGTTCCTTGGGCCTAACAGAGAAAATAATTTTTAGGTCTAATATTTTTAAAATCAAAGATATAGACCCTAATGCTAAGTGATTGGCTCCGAATGGAATTTATTCTCCAGGAACTTTGGGGCCTTCATAGACTTCATAGTCTTCACCACCTATATATCAGTATACCTACACCCATTTTATATATTGGCTGATAAAGATCGAAACGCGTTGTCTTTTTTACCCCTATTTTGATTTGCACTAACTAGTAGAGGGAGACTCTGGCTCAGAAGACCCCCCTTCCCCATTGGCATACTATAATTCCCTAATGAAAAGGTATGGTGTAAAGCCCTTAGGCCCCAGTAAAAGGTCGATATGTTTACAATGACTTTACTCTGTGTAGGGTCTATACTTATGAAAGTGAAGCATTCATAACAAGTATTATATCACTGTAGAATTATAACAAGCACCATCACAACTCTGCCATTCTTTATACGGCTGGTCTATTACATGGCATATGGGCCCCCACAGGTACCTGGGCCCTGATGCAACCACTGCACACCCTATAGCTCTGCCAGATGACTTCTTTATATGATGGTGATTCCTAGTTTTATCAGCTTTAAACTTGGATCAAATCTTTTTTCTTTCAATGGTATGTGACACATCCAGGCTGACGTGATGACACACGTTGTCTGGGAATCATTGGTCTACTCTATGGCTAAAATAGAAATGACTCTGATGCCAGTTGGGCAGTCTAAGATTGTTGCAACAGAAATATGTCTTGTCACATTTTGGCTGGAAAACATTGGCAGAACGGTATTGCCAATTTAGGAGTGATTCAGACGACAGCTGGTCGGCTCGGCATCTGTTACAATACTGATGATTTTTGTTAGGAAATATTGTGATATTTTGCAACTATTAAAATCCCTCAGTCTCAGTTTTTTAATACTTTTTGTTGCTGTAATTTCAACTCTTAGTCCCTAAAACTTCCAAAGGACTCCAGCATAATGGAGACCGGACGGATCCGTTATGCAGGCCATAGACTTCTATTATGACCGAATGAATAACGGCATGCCTCTAAAGGCATTCTGTCATAGAATTGCGTTATGGTCCGTGGTAAAGGAATGCATAACACAATTCTGCTTTTACTAGTAAACGAAGCGTGAACGAATTTCAAACCCATGAAATTCGCTCATCTCTGACTAATATCTCAATCAGAAAACAATTGCAGTCACAAAACAATGTTACACCATCGATACTAATGGCAGAGCAATGTTCGAGCTTGTCTTATAATGTCTGACCCAAAAAGAAGAATTCACCTTCCATTTTCATATACTGCCTTAAGGTATTCTGAGTTATTTGAGGGAGTTCCTCAGTGTCCGGCACCATGGAGAACCATATTTACCAACTCTGTGGTTGGTAAATTTAGGGCATGTTTGTCCTTCCCCTTGAATGTCCTCAAACCCTCTCAGAACTACCCGCTTATGGGTGGGGGCATACATAAGCCAGTGGGATCCATTCACTCCTCAGAATAGATCAAATCAGTTGGGGTCTGACTCCCAATACCGCTGCTGATAAACTATTTGAAGAGGCTGAGGTGCTTGTGGTAGTGCTGCTTCCTCTTCCATGTTTACCGCACGCCACCTACATTGTAGTGGTGGTGCAGTGTAATTACAACTTCCTCTCCAATTCAATTGAATGGCAGTTAAACGGGTTATCCAAGTTCTCAAACAGCCCCCCATGTGCCGGGCCCCACACAGGTAATATACTTACCCCTCTCCCCGCTCCCGGTCCCCACACCGCCGCTGCTGCTTTTCCCATCCGGTGTCGGGGAGGGAGGAGCAGCCAATGGCAGACAGGGACGGGGACGAGCCTCCCTAGCATCGCGGGTGATACTAAGGAGGCTCGTCCCCCCCCCCCTTTTCATCCGTGTACAGGGAAAAGCAGCAGCGGAGGTGCAGGGACCAGGAGAGGGGTAAATATATTACCTGTGAGGGGCCCAGCACATGGGGGGGGCTTTTTGAGAACTTGAATAACCCCTTTAAGCCAGAAACTACACAGAGGACAGGGCCTTTCATCAACTGTATAATTTCTGTTGCCACCAGCTGCCAGAAACAGCTGATCAATGGGGGTGCCAGGTGTCGGCCCCCCACCACCACCGATCTGATAGAATCTAAGGAAAGGTCATCAATATCTACAATAAGTCCCAAAAACCTTAATGGATTGCTCCTTCTACCATACACTTCATCACATGCCTTTCTCATAATGTGCACTCTGTCATCAATAGCAGCTTTATTCATTAGCTTTTGCTCTTGCTCAGGAATATACTTGTTAGTCGGGGAGAAGAAAGCATACCATACCTGATTGTTAGATATGGAGCTTTAGGGAAACTTACTGGCATTGTTTTGCTGGCAGTCCTGTGGGTTACATTTCTGGAGGTTCTCAGGCCATGGCTCGTGGTCGCACAGATTATTATCTTCTTCAGCAGCCCCCGTTCTTTTGTTCACGCATTTCACCTGACGTCGTTGGATACCCCCTCCGCAGGAAGCTGTGCACTGTATGCAGCCAAAGCGTGAGGACAGCCCAAAGAGTAAAAGAGAGAGTAAAAGAACTGTGATGGGGAACATAAATACCCCCAAATGCAATTTGTCTTGGAAGAAGCTGGTTAGTACTGCAGCCTTTTGATAGAAGGTTAATATGGAGAAGTAAGGCATCAGTAGTCCAATGCTTTGTTGAACTCCCCATCCATAAAGAAAGGGCTACAAAAGTTTGTGCCACTTACCTGCCCCCAGGGCCCTACAGCCCATGTAGTACAAGGATGATCATTACAAGAACGGGTGCTGTTGGGCTTCAGACTTTCATCACAACGACTGGTCTGGGGACACGTGACCAACCTCTGCTGCATGCCTCCACCGCACTCCTCTGAACACTGAATGGACAAAAAATATTATGTTTAGTGCCACCCAATTTTCCTTTAGTTTAGTAACTTTTCACCAGGTAGCCCAATTTCTACTAGTGATCTGTGGTGAGATGTACTGTATGTCTATCATTATCTTTACCCCATGTACTTACCTCCCTCCAAGACGAAACATACCACTCCATACACTTCTGCTCATGACAAACCACCTGGATCCGTGGCTTGTAGACAGTACTCTGACAATGGAAAGGTCTCAGCTGCCTCTTGTCCCGCATGTCTACACATTGGACATCTCTTACCCGGACTCCAGTCCCACAACTACTTGAGCACTGTAGAAATAAATGTGATTTTCTGAATGAAGGGTTTTTAGAAAAAAAAAACTACATAAAAGATCAATCGTGAATTTGTACCAAACACACCACAAAATGATGTTAATAAAAGAAACATAGTCCTGCCACTTTACAAATCACTAGTCAGACCACACATGGAGGACTGTGTACAGTTATGGGCTCCTGTGAACAAGGCAGACATAGCAGAGCTGGAGAGGGTTCAGAGGAGGGCAACTAAAGTAATAACTGGAATGGGTGGACTACAGTACCCAGAAAGATTAGGGTTATTCACTTTAGAAAAAAGACAACTGAGGGGAGATCTAATAACTATGTATAAATATATCAGAGGTGAGTACAGAGATCTCTTCCATGATCTATTTATCCCCAGGACTGTGACTGTGACGAGGGGACATCCTCTGAGTCTGGAGGAAAGAAGGTTTGTACACAAACATAGAAGAGCATTCTTTACGGTAAGAGCAGTGAGACTATGGAACTCTATGCCTGAGGAGGTGGTGATGGTAAGTTCACTAAAAGAGTTCAAGAGGGGCCTGGATGTATTTCTGGAGGGTAATAATATTACAGGTTATAGTTACTAGAGATGGGTCGTTGATCCAGGGAGTTATTCTGATTGCCTGATTGGAGTCGGGAAAGAATTTTTTCCCTAAAGTGGGGAAAATTGGCTTCTACCTCACAGACATTTTTTTGTCTTCCTCTGGATCAACTTTTTCAGCTTTACAAACTATTACTGTTAATATGTAATAGTGATAAAACAGCAATTGAACTTTGCATCTATCTGCGATCTGTGTTATAGAAATTTCTGCTGTGCTACTATGCATAACTGTAAACAACACACTTGAAATGATGGTATTTTGGCACCATATTGTTATATTTTAGCCTTTAGTTCCATTTATACCACCTGCAGACTCTATTAATGTTCAGAATCCTCCTCATTCTCCAGAAATACAGTAAATTGAGATCATGGCAGAGGGATGTGGCTGAAGGTTCTCTTTTTTTACTCTGAGACTACATGCTGTGAGAGGGGAGGAGGAGCTGAAATGTGAAGACATATGATTGCTCAAAGGGCCAGGCACACCATTTGTCTGGTGCATCCATGAAATTGTACAATATTAGTGAATATCAATCACATATTGGTGAAAATGTCTTAGTTGATAGTTGTGTTGGTTACCTTGCTCCAGTTCCCAACTATCCAGTATGCACAAGGCCGTAGATAGCAGCGTCGAGCAGGAGCTGGCTTAGTATTCATATCACATGTGCCCTTGTCATCTGCTTTGCATAGAACTGTACGCCACATTGCACCAAGACCACAGGAGGTGGAGCACTACAAGCCACAGACAAAGGACAAAGTGTAATTAAACATTTCCATGCATTTAGAATTTAATTATTGCATTGACTCCATTAGAGTAAAACGTCTGCTCGCTCACAACTCATACTAGCTTCATCTTTACACAACATTCTCAGTTTTTCTCCACTTCAAAATCTGAAGACATTGTGAACATCAACCCAATTTTGCAAACAAGAATTGCTGACATTTCCGGGACATGAAATGGTTTGCTCCAACCTCAAGTGACTACTGTCTGGGATTAACATTTTTAATGACTTGGCCAAATTGTATGTTTATTCCAGGATAATTATGTTTATTCCAAAGAAAAGCATACTGTACATATGTAGAATAGTGCAGGTCTGTACTGGCTCCAGCCTTCTAATTCCCAAGCAAACCACCAAAAGAGCTCCTGTGTTTTCTTTCAGGTTGCCATATACATTACATGACCCACCAACTTTGGCAGGACCAGCCAATGTGTATGTAATGTGTATGGAGGTGTCCCAACTCTCCTCCGACATCCTGAAGAGTCATGTTCAAACATTCTCTGTCCTCTGTCCATTTGCTCTCAAAGGACTTAAGCCACCTTACTCTTCTTACATTATATATATACCAATGTAAATGGGATTCTTCAATTATAAAAGGGTATCTTGAAGAAGGACTCCAATTTATATTCAGAAAATTATGGGCCCCATGGCTGTACACAAGCTCCTACAACCTTGACCCAGATCTACCAGGCATAAGATTTTGCCTTTAAATGGGTTATGCCATGACTGATGCAAAAACTTAAAGGGGTTGTCTCATCTTGCCTAATGGGGGCATATCGCTAGGATATGCCCCCATTGTCTTATAGGTGCGGGTCCCACCGTTGGGACCCGCACCTATATCGAGAACGGGGCCCCGCAAGGTGGTGGCTGGAGGACTCCGGTCCGGCCACCACCAAGCCGGCTCCCCATAGAAATGAATGGGAGCGCACCGCGCTTGCGCGGCCACCGCTCCTATTCATTTCTATGGAGCCGACGGAAATAGCCGAGCCAGCGCTCGGCTATCTTCGCCGGCCACATTGAAAATGAATGGAGGCGGCTGCGCATGCGCAGTGCGCCCCCGTTCGCTTTCGGGGCCCCGTTCTCGATATAGGTGCGGGTCCCAGCGGTGGGACCCGCACCTATAAGACAATGGGGGCATATCCTAGCGATATGCCCCCATTAGGCAAGATGAGACAACCCCTTTAAAATCAATTACATCATATACTGTAGTACAAGACAATCTATTTCTAACAAAGCTGCAGCTCAGGGAGCATGTCCTTTCTCAGGGGGCATGTGCTCTCTCCAAGCTTCTAACAGAAGACAGGGCTGGTGACAGCTGAAGATTTAAACTGAGTGCATGCGGCCATCTCAGTGAAATGGACAAGAAATGAGAAAATAAACAAACAGCAGGTGGCGCTATTCAGATACATTTTATTGATTAACTCAGTGGCTATACTAAATTTTTTACTACATACGATTACAAAAGTATTCAGATCCAGCTGCTGGTTTTAAAAATATAGAATATTTTTTGTGGCACAACCCCTTTAAAATTACTTACCTGACATGCCTAAAGGTGGCGTAATAGTACTATTTGTACCTTACTTTAATATCTGACTCCTTAAACCTTGCAGATTGTAAAGACTGATGTGTTTTAGAATATGCTCTATGGTGTAATATACAATATCTGTAGGATTTATATTTTACGATCTGGGATATAACGTACATACATACATGATATCTGCAGTGAATATCTTAGTGTATGCATTTATATCTATCTGTGAGAGCTGTACCAGGGAATGTATGGGGGGGGTAATTTTTCACTGCTTTTGTTATAAATATATAACATAAAATGTTAATAAAATCTATTTGATTGAAAAAGCATTACCTCACTCCAGTTTCCAACTTCCCAGTGACTTCTCAGTAGTTTGTCACCTCCATGTGATAAGGAGAGATTGTACTGAGGTGTGACAGATGCTCCTGTTACTTCCTGCTTGAGATGAGGATAAGCACTTCCTCCAGTATAATGGTTTGGAACGTGTGTCGTGGTGACAGTTCTCAGAATGTCTATTAGGGATGAGGTTGTCATCTTGGGTGAAGATTTGGTAACTTCTGGACTATTAGATGTTGTGTAGTCATATCTTTCCTCCAAAGTAGACTTTATAGTGAGTACAGGATCAGCAGAAGTTGACATTTGAGAAGTCCATGAAAAATCTGAAGAATCTGAATACAGTGGAGTAGTATTTAGTGCAACATTATAATTTTGGGAAGTGTGTTTCTCTTCAACAGATGGGAGAGCTGTTTGGGTTAATTCAACGTCCTCTAATATTTGGTCTGTAAATGGATTAAATAGTTCTGGTGTGACCGGATTTTGTGGATCTGGTAAAGAAGTAGATGAGTAGTGTGCTTGCCTTTGTGTAGTATCTAAAATTACAAAATGAGTAGAGCTACCAGACGAGAATGAAGTAACTGTTTCTGGTGCACCTGTAGGTTCTTGTGTATTAAGATGAGGTAGAGCTGAATGTGTAATACTTTCTGGAAAGCTTTTGATCATGGACTGTGTTGAAGGTGAGGTTTCATCTGGAAAGTCATATGTTGGTACCAAATGATCTTGATGTTTTGAACCATGGCTGGTATGTCTTTCCTGATCACTGGACACAGTTGTGTATTGTTCCAAAGATTTTTTTGTATTTATAGTTGTTCCATCAGGTACACTTACATCAACTTGGTCGTCTGTCAATATATCAGGGTTTACTGACGTATTCCAGTTCTCACTTGATCTTGTGGTAAAATGACTATTTGGGTTCTCTGTGGACCGGATATTTTCTGCACCCTGTTCTTCATTTCCTGTTCCCAGATGAGTGACACGTGTTGGTAGGTATTCTGGCTCTAATTCTTCCTCTTCCTCATTAAAATTATTGTCATTTACTGGGTCATAACTCAAATCCTCATGAAAATTAATAAAGTTATAATCATAATAGAAGTCATCAACAAATGCCCTCCCAACCTTTTCCTTACTGCCATCTCCAACATTAGAAAAGTCTCCTTCAAAGATGGAGTTGTCCTCCAAGGAATGTTGGTTGCCATTAGAAGATCTTGGGAGGCCTGGAAAGATTTCATTGAAAACCTCTTTGCTGGACCCTCCACTTCCAGTCCAGTCAAATGTGTTAAAACCATGTATACATAATGGCATAACACATACTCGTTTGCTTATGGGACGTTCTGAGGGATTACAGGCACCATCTTCAAGATTGTTATCACAATATACATCTCGATACTGGAACCCATCACCACACGAGACAGAGCACTAGGTGAAATAAAAACCAGAATAAATACATCATAAATACCTTATATTAGTCAAGCTTACTTTCTTATTGACTGATAATGAAGGAAATCCATGTATTACACCGGATCCCTCCACTGTGCTGGTCTTGGAACATTGTTTTTATGTCCTGACACCTCACCTGGCTCCAGTTTCCATGGTGCCAGACAGCAGGGCAAGGTTCACGGTGGTTGCAGGTAATACTGGATTCAGGTTTAGGAAGGTGCTGACAGTCTGCAGGTAGCAATGCACGCTGTTCATCCAGTCCCACACGTTGAATACATAAGACAGTTCTCTTCTGGACACCACCAGTCCCACAAGTTATAGAACACTGCTGCCACTCTCCCACCCACCATCTGTAAAATAACATGTGTTTTACATTTTAGACTTTTTTAAAATGAAATGAGAAGACCAGTGTAATTGATTACTAGTAATTACAGAATGGATCAGAAACTACTAATAAAGGATAAATCACCTTGGAGGACAAGGCTCCTCATTGCAGTTCCTCTGTCTGTCGTCTGGTCTTGTCAATGAATCACAATATCGTTCCTCCACAAGGCCGGCAACTTTTTCCACACAGTGCACTAGCTGCCTCTGCACTCCTGACATAAAAATATAAATGACACTTACACACTTACAGAATGCTACAAGTAAGGGACACTCTCAAGTTCTTGAGGGGCTCATACACATGGCCCTATTACGATTCCATATAAGTTCAAAGTTTTATGGGGCCCTTCTGTGCCTTCACATGTCTCTGATTTCATACAGAGGCATATGGAGGCCTTGATGAGAATAACTTCACAATCCATTGCTGTAATAAGGCACTATATAGCAGCATATAGAGCAGGGATCAGCAACCTTCGGCACTCCAGCTGCTGTAAAACTACAACTCCCAGCATGCAAAAATGCTGACCTGTTCTTCTAGCTCCCATAGAAGTGACTGGAGCATTCTGGGAGTTGTAGTTTCTAAACAGCTGGAGTGCCGAAGGTTGTTGATCCCTGATATAGAGTGTACAGGGATCTCTAGTATGGCGCCATACACAGCTCTCTGAAAGGCCAAAGGTAACAGAAAGAAATACACCTTTGGGCATATCAAGAAAAGGTTGCCCATAAGTCTGTTCATGTGTCAAAAGTACACTAGAAATACAAAACTATTCAATTGGTTGCTACAGGTTCTAGCTATTTTTGTAGCTACTTAAAGGGTTTATTTTATGATTAATGTGAAAAATGAAAATCAGACATTATATAGTGCATGACAATCTGTTTCTAGCAAAGCTATCATTGTCCTATCATTGCTCTAATAACTCTGCTGGGTTTATTTCAAGTTGGCAGCTCAGTGGACATGTCCTTTCTGCTGCAGATTTCTCCCTATTACAGCTCAGGGGTGTGTGTCCTTTCTGAAGCAGTCACTCCCTGTAAGGGTATGGCCACCCTTACAGGAATGGATTAAAAAAGATTATTAAAGATTATATCTATTCTTTATATTTTCTTTCCCTTTATGATCCACTCCTGATTTTGGCTTTCAAAACTACATGCAGAAACCTGACCATGTGGCTGTACCCTGTCGCACGTATGTAGAGATCTGCAGCACTCCAGGTAGTTCCAGCAAAATTAGTGTTTATTCAAATCAAACAGCATGATACAGCATAGCGACGTTTCGGCTCCACTGTGCCTTTTTCGGCTCAATAGAGCCGAAACGTTGCTATTAACTAAATTTACTGGAACTACCTGGAGTGCTGCAGATCTCTACATAAGTGTCCATGCGGGACCTTCAAGCCAGGACCTGGATAACTGCGTGTACCCAACAATCCTATACAAGGATATTTCCTAAAAAGGGACATTGAAACCTGACTTCAGGTAATGCTGAGCTGCTTCTACCTCTCTGAACTTGTACCCTGTCGCAGCCTCTAACAGTAGATATGGCTGGTGGCAGTTGAAGGATGGAACTGAGCATCTGCGTCCACCTCAGCAAAGTGGACAGAGAGGTGAGGAAAACAACACCCAGAAGTTGGTGATACACATTTACTGATACATCGTATAGAATAACTTGGTGGTTATACTAAATTCTTAACTAGTTGCAATTACAAATGTATTCAGATCCAGCTGCTGTTTTGAAATGTATAATATTTTTTTGTGGGACAACCCCTTTAACATGCATTTCTACTATTATATCCTCTTACCAGTTCCACAAGTAGCAGAGCATTCGGACCATGAGCCATATCTCCATGAAAAATCTGGTGGCTGAATCTCATTGCTGCTGTCTAGATCCCTCCTGATGGTATACTGGTACCGCACCCCAGGATTCTTCTCTTGGAAGAGGAGCTAAAACCACAATATAACAAATGAGTTAATCTGAAAATGGTGGGAATATATATGATGGGTATTAATGTATATTGTACTTTGTTTTATTGTTGTATACTTTTTATCAATAGTGTTAACATACTGTACATGGTCACCATTTCCCTGTCATCAGTTGGGGAAAGGCTGACTGTAGTTTCTATCATGGGATGACCTCCATGATGTCTTGAAAGAAGTTCATCCCCATCCTTAGTTCATCTCTCATGCCTCTAGTGCTGAGAACCTCAAGGTACCTTACATACATACATGTGAATGTAGCTGCTTTTATAACATCACCACACATAGTGGATCTTTGGTCAAGATTAGCAGATCTTATTTCATAAGAAAGTTATTGAGAAGAGAATCCTAAATTATTAAAAAAGGTCATCCATTAAACTGGCTTTTTGAATACAAATATATAATAAAATATGGACATAAATGTTGGTGACCACATTACCTGTATCCACACAGGTTCATACGTTGGTCCAGGTGCAGTCAGGTTTTCCAGGTTCCCAGTGCGAGTATAGGTGAAGGTTGTCCCTGCAGCTTTATAATCTCCATTCCACTGGATTGTCCATCTGCCATTTAGGAAATATCTTTCTGGATCTTCACTACGCAATGCCAAGAAGTTTCCAGCCTCTGCTACCTCTTCAATCTGGATCTCACGAGCACCCGGTGGGATCAGACCAATGTCAACATAGCCTGTAAAAAAAATGATGCTTTAAAGAACATGTGTCATGATTCCAGGAGTTCTTATTGGAGATACAGTATTTAAGCACTACATTGATTGTGAAGTTCATATCTGCATTGGAGCTGTCACAAATGCTGGACAAAATCTGGCCACAAATGTCAAATTTCTGACACGGTGTCAGAAACCCAAAGGGCCCCAATGCCATTATGATCAATGGGGTTCATCAGGCACCATTGTTACCAGTCATGTCATGGATTCTTTTTTTTTTTTTTTTTGCTTGCATTTCATTTTTATGTTTTTATGATGAAACAGAAGGACAACATGCTAAATGATAATGTGAACGACGCCTAAGTAACATCATCGCACGCTGCCTGAAGATAAATGCACCACAGACAGCGTCTATAAGAAGTTTTCACACCTTGGATATTTCATTAGGTGCTTACGATACTAATCAGTAATAGAATAAAAGTGAAAATCTCTGTCAAGTGAAGACCTAGTTAAGACCTTGCTTGGTCCAGAGAAAGTAAAAACCCTAATAAGCTGTGAGGTAATCTACAATCTGTGTGGTTCAGTAGACCACTACACAGGGTCACTACCACAAGTTGTAGTTCTCTTACAGACCACAGGTGTTCCACCAGCATTTCCATGTATACTTCAGATTTCATTCTAACTTCTACATAAGACTCAGAAGGTTTGGAGAGCCTTTCAGCAAAAAATAATCCTGATGTTATGTTGAAATCATCTGGCTTTAAAGTTAAAGCTGGTGAGATGCTGGTGGTGCACACTTGAATCAACCCATATGGGAGAGCCGGGAGGAGGGGAGTGGTAGTTGTGGCACTGATTGGAGTGGTAGTGGTTTACAATGGCTGTCCTAGGGCTGTGCAATGAATAGAGGGTGCACCCTTTCTTCCCCCCAGGGCACATCATGGACTTTCTGGGGCTCCTGCATAGTGTTAGGTGGGGTGTCCTTGATTTTAGATAGATAGATGCAAGGCAGGACTCCCTCATAGGTGCAGGCAATGCACTGCTGACAGCAATGCAGGTGTAGGCAATAAGGAGGCTATATAGTAGCTATCTCTGAGTCTCTCTCTCTCTCTCTATTAAATACAGGCAACTTCCCAAATTGACTAAAGGAGTCCAATTCACTCTTATTAAATGGGTTTTCTGAGATTTTTTTTAAACTGATGACCTATTCTCTGGATAGGTATTCAGTATCTGATTCATGGGAGTCTAACACTTGGTACCCCCAGAGAACAGCTGCTTGAGAAGGCACTGACGCTCGTAGTAGTGCAGAGGCCTTCTTGAAGCTTTGCCTAGGCCAATGACAACACATTAATTGTTACATGGCCTAGGAACTGCTCAGCCCCACTGAAATACCCCTTTAAGGTGATGGTGGTCCGCAATGAAACTGCAGGTAAGAACATGCAACAGCTTTTCTCATGATCCCAAAAGTATAATAAGAAAGTTGTCCAAAAAGTACAAACACATGGAAATATACTTCAGTGTAGTTAATAGGGTGATTCCAATTAATATATGTTAAATTATTGAAAATTGTAATAAAGATAATTTAGGGCAGATTTGTTTTCTGAGGAACTTTTTTTTCAGTTGATCTGTACAAAAAGACATCATCACAAAAACTTCATCACAGTTTCTGCTCTCCACAGGAGAAACTCACCAAGTCCATCACTACCGTCAAATGTTTTGTGCACAGTGTGACATGAAGAAGAGTCCCCATGGCAGACACCGCAACGATCCTCCACTGCATTAGAGTCAATCTCATAGTCACAGCCAATGTTCTATAATCAAAGACACACAACAAAGAACACATGTTAGTGGCAGCCTGCCTAACAAAACTAGTAAAGAAGGCAGATTTAGAGGTCTTCAGACATTTGGTATACCAGGTTACTTCCATCTTGAAATTCAGTCCTCATTATCAACTGGTTCAAGCCATATACAGTGGTCCCTCAAGATACAATATTAATTGGTTCCAGGACGACCATTGTATGTTGAAACCATTGTAAGTTGAGTAATCGTTTCCAAAGCAACAAAATGTCATCCAAGATAACAGAAAATGAAGATTTAAGAAAAATAAGCAGATAACTTAAACAGTCTTACATATACCAGTAAGAAACAGCTGATAACTAGCAACTAATACAAGTATTTTACCAGAGAAGTGGCCTTGATTGGTTGGATCTCAGTTTGAGGCATTGAATATTGAGTCTAGTTTCAACTTACGATGGGTCAGAAAAGACCAGTGTATGTTGAAAATATTGTATCCTGAGGCCATTGTATCTTGAGGGAACACTGTATATCAATAACATATTTGCAACAGAAATTTTGATTTATAATTAAGAATTTCTACATGAATTCACCAATGCTTCCATAAAATAGGAGGTGACCTCATAACAATGAAGGCAGTTATATCAACCGACTACATAAGTACCAATGAGAAGTGAGAAGGTAGGGAGATAGGGAAGACATATGGAGTCTTACATAAGCCATACCTTACAAATGCCATTGATGCACATATCTCGGCTTGTGTTCCCCTCATAACATGGTGTTCCATCAATCACTGCGTCTCGCAGCTTCTCAGCAAAGTACCCGGTGTCTGACTGGCAGTGAAGTTCACATGGATTAACTGTGAAGTAAAAGAGATATAATCAGAGAAGTAACAATCGTCCCTGTGTTCCCTGGCATATTTGATAAGATCTTGGGCCCTTGGTTGGCTAGTTCTGCCACTAACTCCGAGCCACTGACCTCCTATGGTTTTCTATGGACAAATCTTCTCCTCCCTTTTTTGTTTCTTATTTTTCTCCTCCACTTCTTTTGGTGGTCGTGCTGCCCTTTCCCCTTCCCCGTATATGTTTTTTCCTTCTTTTCCCTTTTTTTGTTTCTACTTTGGTTCTCCTTCTAATACTAAAGCCAATTTCTACAAGTTCTCCGTTTTCCTTCATATAATGAAAGTGTGTAGAGCTAGTTTCACACTATCATTAACATCTTCTGGCAGAGGAACCGCCTTATGGAGTTCAGCATATCCGGCATAGCTGGAAACGGCCGGAGAACCGCCAGGCTCCTTTGACTATAATGGGACCCGGCCTGTTTCCAGCATTAGTGAAACTGGTCCTAATAAAAGGAAAGCAAGGTCCTACAGAATACAATATGGAGTAATGTTCATGCTTCTACTTACTGTTCATTGACACTGGGCTCCAGCGATGCAGTTTTCCTTTGTAAGGAACTGAATCAAACATGGAGCATTGCATGTGTCTGAAAGAAGGGACTCCTCGAATACAGGGCAGAACGTTGCACACGCGGTATCTTTTCCTTTCTCCTAAACAGTATTTTCCTCCATATCTTGGCCTTATGAACAAAAAAATCATAATCATCATCATAGCATAAATCCCAACACAATTGCAAAAGTACACAAATGCCATGCTGATGTTCCTATCGTTACACTGACGAGCATCTCATTGTCCTTATGCCACTTTCTCCTAAAACAAATTCCAAATGATAAAGGCACGGTAGAAGATCATTAGTAATAGTTTATCTTTATTTTTGCCGTATATTGAACTTTCTTTACTGGAAATTCCTTTAAGAAAAACATAACTAGAGTGGGTAGTCTGTACATTCAGTAACAAATGCATCCTTTTTCTATATGTTTTATATGTCTCATGCAAGTGGACTCAAGTGTTCATGATCTGCTCAACATCTCCAGTAATCTGGTGGCCACAGAAATAGCATCATCCTGATATACACATCCAGACACATTCTAAAGGCAGAAGGAAGGGGGCATTTATCATGAGGTTAACTTTTGAAGACAGTTTTCCTTCCGTCTGTGCTGGCATTCTTTGCGCCAAATTTTATCAAACATGTTGTTTGATAAATTTGGCACATCTTTAAACCTAACATTTTTGTCTACAATTGCCAGTCCTCTACCGTTTTTAGTTTGTGACTTAAAATAATAAATCTGGAGTCGCACTACCATAATTAAAGAGGACCTTTCATGCTTTTACTTTACAGTAGCTAAATACCTTTACTGGGTGGGTACTGCCACCTGGGCTGATGCTGCCACCCGTGACCGTTCTTCAAAATAGCGCTCCTGCGCCCAGCTGCGCCCCCCTGTATTTTTCCCGCTCAGTATGTTAATACTGAGCATCGGAGCAGGGAGGAGGAGACGCCAGGGTTTCTCAATGGGCGTCTCCTTCTCCCTGGCTGTGCTGACGCTCTCTGATGTGATTGGATCGAGGCACAGCCAGGGAGAAAAAAACTCCTTGGCTGTGACGCTCTCCGATGTGATTGGATCGCGGCACAGCCAGGGAGAAGGAGACGCCCATTGAGAAAGCCCTGGCGTCTCCTCCTCCCTGTTCCGATGCTCAGTATTAACATACTGAGCGGGAAAAATACAGGGGGGAGCAGGAGCGCTATTTTGAAGAACGGTCACGGGTGGCAGCATCAGCGGGGGTACCCTCCCAGTAAAGGTATTTAGCTAATGTAGAATAAAAGCATGAAAGGTCCTCTTTAACATAGCTAATCACACAAGTTGCACATTTTTGAGCAAAATGGCACTTGTGACAAACTTTGCGACTTGTTAATGCCAGAAAACGAACATACCCTAATGATAAATTCACCCCAAGATCTATTTAGCAAAGGTAAAAGTGGGCACATAATACTATTAAACTAAAGGAGAACTAAACCTTTAACATTTAGGATATTTTTGTGTTAACTTTAACAATACACTTTTATAAGCATGAGCAGGGCTCTAAATCCCTTGCATAGTTAAATACTACAATTTCGGATTCCTACAGTTACCACTAGGTGGAGTTTATGCCATAGTCCCCCCATATGGTCCCATGAAACCAAGCTTAGATAACCATATGTAGTGATCAGGGTTTGGTTCAGGAGAACCACAAGAGGTCCTGGTGTGGCTGTAATATGGTAGAAAAAAAAGCCTAAAGCTACTTATTGTATGGTTTCATGAGCAGATCCCAGAAAGCTGCAGATGTATTTGTATTGGCGCCAGCAGACCCTACCAACAGAGGTGGACGGGGAACTTAAAGTGGCCCTGGAAAAAACTTAAGGGCCCCATGTTGTAAGACAACACAAGTAAGCAGGGCAAACAAAAGCCACAAGAAGGCAGGATCAACAGATGTAGGCGAGGTCAGCAATCCTGTAGTGAAGCACAAAATACCACCCCAGCAGAACCAAGTACCACAGTGCAGCATAAAATACTGCCCCATCACCATACTGAGGACGGTGATACAATTGATTTCAGGAGGGCACCTTCCTCATAGCATGAATTAATGCTGACAGTAGGGTTGAGCGAATCGAGCTTTGGATCACAGATCATAGTTTCTGTTTGTATTAAAATGTTCTGTGTGGGAAAAGTTTGCCTTGGCCGAAGTTGTGCAAGACTTTGGTAAATTACTTTGGTATCCCTATCTGCGTATTTAAGAACATTTTAAAATAGGAATCCAAAGTCGGCTTTGGTACTGGCTGGTACCTCAGTACCGAAGCCAACTTAAGATTCCTATTTTAAAATGTTTTCACAGAAGTCATTTACCAAAGTCTTGCGCAACTTTGGCCAAGGCGGAAACAGCATTACAAACAAAGTGTAACAGAGCGAGGACGCGGCCTGCACCCTCATCTCCATGATGATCAGGGGGTGGGGAGGACCCGGCGACTCATGCTTCCCTGCACGGCCGGTGTCCTCCGTTCCCTAGGCAACGAACAGACGGGGCATGAGAGCGCTGGCAGGGATAGCCAGGGCTCAGCTGTATTGAATTATACTATTACAGTCACGTAACGCTGGCCACGTCACGTGACCTACCTGTAGGCCTATTTAAGCAGGCAACCTGCTGGTCACGGGTTGTCTGTGATTGGTCTCATAACCCTCACCATTGTTTGATTCTATTGTGACTTCAGTGTTTGACCTCGGCTTTGAACTTGACCTCATCCTTGCATCTTTCTTTGTATTACGTTACCCCTCGGCTTCTAACCTCGGCTCGTGTTTGACTCTGTTCCAGTATTATCCCTCGATTTTGACGTGACCTCCTGGCTTTTGACCTCGGTTTGGCGGTATTCTATTTTCCGCATGTTCTGTCTTTGTCTCTTGTTGTTCTCTCCCGTTGTTCCCCTCCCTGTATGCCCCAGCATGTACGTAAGCTAGGGACTGCCGTCCAGTTGTACACCGTCGGTTAGGACGGACTGTGCAAGTAAGCAGGGACAATGGTGTGGGTTGAGCTTAGGGCTGCACTATTCCTTGAACCTTGACTCAAAGTTTTTTAACTAATCGACTTTGGATCTATGATCCGAAGCTCGATTCGCTCAACCCTAGCTGAGACCATCAGATCATTATGTACCTGACCAGCGGCCGTGAGGAGGGCTCGGACAGCTTTCTGGGCATTGGCCCACCCGGAAATTTCCCTGAAGAGTCTATGGCCAGTCTGCCCCAGCCCTACCAAGCAATAACCAGTAGATAGGTCAAGTAGATAGTCCATGCTGGATATTTCTGGTCCAATCCTTTGTTCACCCCAGAGTGAGCGGCACTGGAGGTAAACTCCATCACAGAGATAACATGCAAAACATGTTAAGTGAGAAGAATCGAGGCATGCCTGGCAGCGGGACAGCTTTTACAAAGCGGACACCCACATACAACACGTGGTCTTCCTATGTTAATGCTGGAAATATACAATACAGATGACTCTGTTTATAATAGACAGAATATTAATCTCTCCTCTCCATAACATAGACAAACACAGTTCTTTATATAGATAGAAAAATATACAAACTGGAGTACATGAAATGTCCCCTACAAGAGGCAGATATGTCTCTCATTTAGTACTCAATGCATTTTCCTGTCTGCCAAGTTCGGTCCTTGATGTGACATGCACACGCACGCCCCGTGTCCGTGTACATTACATAGATACCCAGATATGAGACCTTTCATCATTCTCCAGCCACTCCATCAGTTCTCGCTTTTTCACTTTGCTAATCAGCGGAACACAGAGTGTCTCTCGTTCCTCCTCGCTAATGACTTGCCTGATGAAGCCCACATTCACCCAAACAATAGCAGCTTTCAAGGCGCATCTTGGCACATTCATGAAAGATGGTGTCATTGAATAATAGAGCACAGTGTCGTTTTGACAGCAAGCAGCCGGATGCAATTATAACGCATGATACCGAAAAGCAGCTTCAGGCGAAATTAAGGCTATGTCATTTCCAGTGTTCGGTGACATAAAACACAATGATATATCTCAGAACTCTCATGTCAACTACTGGCACAATGCAGTACAAACTTACAACACCAAATATATTTCTTCACCCTTTGATCTTTATAATACAAGATAATTTCTCTACAAAGTACAGTTGTAGTATTCTTTAAAGGGGTATTTCAGGCTCCAGATATCGATGACCTATCCTCAGACTGATCAGCTATTCTCTGCAGCCTCTGGTGCTGGAACTACTACTTATTACGAAGCAGGAGGCACAGCTCCATTCACAGTGTAGTGGCAGTGCTGGGTACTGCAGCTCAGCTCCTGTTCAAGTGAAAAGGAGCAAATCTGCCGCAAGTGGCGTACATAGAGAAGTAAGGGCCCCATAGCAAGGATCCCACCAGGCCCCCCACACAGGACAGAAGGGTTTCTGCCTAAACCCTTTTCAATGACACTTGGGCCATTTTTCCACTTCCTCATTTGCTAAAAGTTGTTCCTTTAGAGCGTAGAGTCCTGACCAAGTTTTCACCTCCACTAGAAGAGGAGATAATCCCAACTAAGTCTGGGCCCCCTCTTGCCCTGGGTCCCATAGAAGTCACATGATCTGCCGCTATGGTAGTTACTCCCCTGGCTGCCGCTACACTTTTAACGGAGCTGTACTTCTGGCTCTGTTCAAAGTAGTAGACCTAGCCTGAGGATAGGTCACCAATATCCGGAGCCCAGGAAACCCCTTTAACTTGACACTTTAAATACATAATTACAACAAAAACCATTAAAAGTACAGACCATATAAATTAAAATTTGATAATAATAAAAGCAAGATTTGAAATAAAAAAAAAGTACAGACAACTGCTGGTGCAACTGGTAATGTCAGTGTCAGGTTATATTTATTATTCTAAAGACTCATTTGCAAAAAAAACTTTGCTAAAAACACACAGTGTCATTTCAGGCCATAATACTGGTGTATTTTAGTGCTTGTATTAGGTTGGCCTCTTTTTTAGGAAAAACAAGCACTTTGCATTTTTCCTGATGTTTTCCTCACTGTAAAAAAAACAACGCTGTGGCCAGATGTTAGCTGAAATTCAATAGGGACGCATAAAATGCAGTACAGACAGAAACAGTTTAGCCTTTTGTGGCATTTTCCTCACTTTTGGTGCAATTTTGGAGTCTGAGTCATTTTCCCATGCTTTAGGTATGACCTATTTCATGCCCGAAAAAATACATTTATAAAATGTCTGTAAAAAAAAAAAAAACACCCACCAAAACAAACTTGTAAAAAACAAATGCAATTCATGGTGTTATTTACAAGTCATGATAAAATTCCATATAAAACTTTGTGTGTGAAGCTGTATGGCTACAATTCCTGGATCACCTGCGGTCTATTGAACAGGAGTATTGTGGGACCATTACAACTTTCTCAATGCACCTTTGGGTAGGGGTAGACTTTAAAGGGATTAGCTGGAACTGAAGTATTGAGGCCTATCCTCAGAATAGGCAATGAGTATCAGATCGGTGGGGGTTTGACTCCCGGCACCTCAGCCAATCAGCTGTTCTGCAGTAACTCCAGAACCAGAACTACACCGCACCATCCATTGTGTAGTGGATGGAGCTGGTTACTGCAGCGCGACTCCCATTCATTTTATTGGGAGCAGGGTTGCAGCAACCAGCAATGTCAAGTACTTAGTGGATGGAGCTGTGCGGTTCTGGTGCTGGAGCTACTGAAGAACAGATGATCCACATGGCCCTGGAAAAAAAACCTAAAAGTGGCTCCAAATTGACAGAAGAATGGACAAAACAAGTAGGAGGGGACAATAGAATACCGCCCAAGCAGAACCCATACCACAGGGCAGCACAAAATACCACCGCCCCAACCACAGATGAGGACGGTAATACAGTTGGTTCAGGAGGCCACTTGTGACCGTTGAGCATCAGATCATTATGTCCCTGGCCTGCAGCCATCAGGATGGCCTGAGTGGCCCCCTGGGCATCAGCGACTGGGAAATTTCCCTGTAGGGTCTATGGCCAATCCACCCCTGACCCCCACCAATGAGATACTGATTGCTTAGCATGAGGATAGGCAATCAATATAAAGAGAACCCCTTTAATGCTTCTGGCATCCTTTGGTCACAATCTGGCAAGTAACACAAGATTGATAGACCTGTAGTAACATACTGCCGTCCCTAAATCATTGATGAGAGGGGTTTTGTCTCAAAAACACGCTATGGCATATCGTTAAGATATACCGTCACTTGCTGAGCTGCAATACCACACAGTGGACAGATGTGGCACTATTTCATAATCATCTATTTTTATTGTCGTCATGTCAAGGTTGGGATAAACAGACAACAGAGGAGCGTGTGCCCTGAGCTTACCCAACCCTCTGTCCCTGCCTATTGCCTCACCCACGCTAAACCGTGGGGCGACAACCATGAGGACTGCAAAATACACTGTATAAGGTGCAGGGAACAGGGAACAACAAACAAGACAGACAAAACACCAAATGGATAGTCAGGAAGCCGCGTCAAAACCAGGAATAACAAAGTACAAAATCGGAAGACGGTAGAGTAGTCAGATACAAGCCAAGGGTCAAATCAGCAGTCAGGATACACAATACAACGCAAGCAGGAATAGCAAGGAATTGCAAAAAACCAGCAAGGAGCAGAGAGGAAGGTAGGTATATAAGCAGGAAGAAATCCCACCCCCAGGTTCTGAATGGACCAGATTCAGAGAAGCCACTCAGCCAGCACCTGAGTATTAAACTCAGAAAACCAAGCAAAACATAGAACCTATGTCTCTGATGACCAGACCTGACACGTCATGCTTGCGTAACTTGAATTCTGAATTTATTTGGCTGAAGAAGCCAAATAACAATTTGATGTTGCAGTTCACTTTGTATTTTTCTAATAAAACAAAAATCAGAATGAATGGTTTAAACATGATTTTTTTTAGATATCTCAGTGGCTGCTTTTCAAAACCTTCATGTTTTCCTGTCCTTAGTCTAAATTTACAAAAAAAAAAATCACATTACCAAGCCAGAAATGAGTCATGGAGGCATTTTTTTCCAATCCTTAAGGAGCGCTACACCCAATAAACAGTTACCGCTTACAGAACGCATCTTACTCACCACCTGGCGTTGGCACCATAAATAATAACAGCACATCACAAACCAAATAAATTCACCTCTCATCACAGATGGGGTCTACGCTAAACCATCTTCGTCTTGTATCAGATTCACGTGCTAATAATTATTCTATTTGGGTATTAGAGAAAACAGCCATATTCCTTCACTTTGTGCTCAAAACTATATATATATATATATATACAGACATGTGAGCACAAGGGTTAATTTAATGGCTCTATTGAAAGAGTGGTCTCAGATTAGAAAAAAATGATATGTTTTCTTTTCACAAACAGCGCCACCCTTGCCATGGGTTGTGTCTGGTACTACATTTTACATCCATTTATGTAATATATGAAATATCAGACACAGACCTTGGACAATGAAAGTGCTGATTGTGGGGAAAAAGACCCATTTTGTTAACCTCAATTTTTGTAATGGGACAACCCCCTTATTGGCACGTCTGATAGGTGACTCTACCTCCAGGACTTCCATCTATTGGAAAAAACATCTGAGCATTTCCTACTCCCATAAACCCCTATAAAGACAGCTGCACTCATGAATGGCCACATCTGCACCTCTACTCCACACAGGGAACAAAAGACTCCAATTATGCCAATATATTTAGATGCCATAGGTGGTCACACAGTGCACCATTAGTACTTACCTTTCCCTGCTCCCACACTATGTGGTGCTCCTCTGCCTGACATGTAAATACATGTGAGCATCGACCAGACACAAACAGGTTGGGGGACGCACACAATGGAGCAGCATGTGGCTCCTGGGCCACAGGTTGTGTACTAGAAGAGCATTTCACATACGCACTTCCATAGATCCTATTGTGTACCCCTGCCCTAGTCTATTGTGATGACAATCTGGCTTCTGTAATGAGATTTCTGCAGTGGATCATCATTGACATCTCATTATCATTGATGGATTTGTCATAGCCAAATTGTACACTTATGAAAATACACTTAGAGGGGAATTCCTCTTTTAGGACCTCCATCCATAAATCCAAGGAAAAAATGGCTACAAACATAGAGCATAGCTGTATCTGGAGGACTCCGGGTGTCCATGCATTATCCGGACCACCATGCAATGCTTTATGTCCTCTGTAGAACAATCTGATGACTATGTCATGGATGCTGAAGAAGAATATATATGATACAAGGTACACTGATCTACTAATCTTACACCTGACAAAATAAAACATATTGAAGTCCTATACCAGGTTGAGACCCAGTATAGGAAGTCTATCAGTGAGTCACATCATGGCTTTAATATCCTGGGAAAAGCTGAAATGTGTGGGAGAATAAACCCTATATCACAGATCTAATGCTTCTTAATTGTGTGCAGATGTTAAGCACAATAGTGTCCGTATCTGGGATCATATTTTCAATTACTTTAAATTACATTTCTGACCAATGAACTGCAGTTCTTCATTTCCCATCATTTTGAGAAATAACAACCACTTCCTCTGGAGATGTGGTTTCATATCTCCTGTCCCGCTAAATATATATATATATATATATATATATATATATATATATATATATACATACACACAGTATACTATACACTGTGAAGCCCCAACCATTAATAAGGTATTGAATGTAACATTATTTTATTTTATTTTGTCTGTATAATAAAGTCTCTATATTAGTGCATCTTTTTATTAGTTTTCTGTTTCTTTTTCGGATACTATGCCAGGATGATTCTTGATACTTACCATATATTACACTGAATCTGAAATTGCGTTCTTCAAGGGAAAACCCCTTAAAGAGTAAACTTTTTTTAAATGTCCCAAATGCCCTAAAAATCATTTTTCTGATATAATCTATTTTTTAACAGATTTTGCCTTTTTACTAAAGAAATTGCCACCTAAAGAAAGTCCTGTGTATGGAGTACAGACTCCTTGCACTGTGAACGGTGTGCATATGGAATCCATACACCGAACAACGATAAGAAGTCAGCAATGTGCAAATATTGTGAATTTAAAGAGCTATAGAAATCAGGACTTTGGGTGCCAATTGCTTTAGTAAAAAGAGAAACTAATTTAATAAAGTATATTAGAAAAAATGATTTTAAGGCATCTGGGACATTTTAAAAATGGTTAAATAAAAGTTTAGTTACTCTTTAAGGATATATTAATATTAGTTTTTGTACTGGATTTTGCTAAACCTGCAGTGTGCTTTAGAAAAATGGCACAATTATGTAAACTACAGAAAAAAATTAACAAAATTGACTCAAATGTAAATATATATACACACACACACAAGTCAACTCAATTGGTAGCTTAACACAATGGGTTGCGGCTCCATTCAACTGGCCATATACATTAGAACACAGAAAAGGAAAGTGATCCCTAAGGCTTGAACCCGGCCCTCTTTCCCTACCTACTTGTAGTACAAGACCTAAATAGCTAGACCGCAACTGGTTGACGGTTCCTACGTTATTTGAGTGCAGAGACAGACAACAAACAAAGACAAACACAATACCATAGTCTCAACCAAAAAGACCGCGCTGCTCTCAAGCCCAGGGCAGAGGAGAGGATTTTTAACACAATCATTGTGTCGATATGCCTGATGTACTTTTAATTTTGTAAGTATAATAAAACCTTTTACGGATTCTTGTTTAGAGGTGCTTTCACTATTGGTACCCTTCTTCTTAGATTTGAAAGAGGGCCATATCTATGGAGAAGCTGGATTTGCCCTAGTGCATCTGTGTGGCCATATCAACTAGTTTCTGAACTGGGAGCTGGATGAACTGACTTGTCCTGTGACTTGAGAGCAGCGCAGTCTTTTTGGTTGATATTATTGATTAGTGTGAACTGGACCTACCACACACAAAGACCAGCAGCGCTCGGATTGCGGTATTTTCGGGGACTTACAACTCAATTGTTGTTGTGTATTAGTGGACAATACCATAGTCGTATGTAAATGAGTCAGAACCAGACAGGCTACGCAGTACCAAATGAAAAACAGACAGTGGTTAGAAGACAAGCTGGGTTCATAAGCACGAGCAATCCAATAAAGCACAGGAACAAAACCAGGAACACAGCTAGTGAGTCCAAAGGCTATCACTGGCACTGGTTGTATGGCCAGAAAGGGATTTAAATAGAGCACCGAGTCCCTGGATCAGAACCTGACTTGGCGCTCCATTAGTCAGAAACACTAGTACACAGTAATAGAGCAGCTGAGCAATCAGCCCACTGCTAATCTCCCCCAGCAAACGCTCGCTGTGGGGAGAAACAGAGCATTGCATCCTGATACTAAAGATGTGGTCGCATCACTGGGAGCGTGGCTCAGCAGCACATCTCTCCCGTGGTCATGCCAAGGCTGAGGAGCGTGCTGCTGGTGCCTGTACAGGTAAGTTTGATAAAATTATGGTAATTGTTGGCAGGGTCGGCTGACCAAATATTCTGTATGGGGGACTCCCAGCTCTTTCTTGATGGCAGATGTCACGGGAGAAACATCTTAATTTGTATTTATTTTAGGTTCTCTGTATTAATGCATCTGTTTCAATGTACCAGAATATACTTAGGCTTCATGAACACAGCCAAGTCTGTACTTTGGTCCTTAAACAACAGATCTCCAACATATGGTTACCTTACGTGGAAGCACATTCAATTGCTCCTACTTCAAGGGTCTCAGGGACTAGCACGAGATCCAACTCTCCTGTTAGACCACTACCCCAGAGAGCAGGGGCGGACTGGGAACTTAAAGTGGCCCAGGAAAAAATACTAATAGTGGCCCCATTTTGTAGTTGGGTCAAACTGATGGAAGGCAGGGCCAGTAATACCATATTGTGGCACATTATACCACCCCAACAGAGCCAAATACCACAGTCCATAACAAAATACATCCCCAAAAACTTCCACTGGATGGCTCCCTGGGCATCGGTGCACCGGGAAATTTCCCTGTAAGGTCTATGGCCAATCTGCCCATGCCAGAGAGACTGCAAGATCACCAAGATATAGATTTCCTAGAAGCTGCAGCGTTATATAGTCAGCAGAGTGAAACGCAAGCCACAGCTTTACAGACCGGGTTGCAGGTGAGGGACTACATCTCAGACACCAATCACATCTGCTCTGGCTCGTCAAGGGCTTGTTGCACAATATAATTTGAGTAACAGCCAGGGGGATCTGCAAAAAATATGGATGGCTATAGGTACAGCATGGCCAAACTCAGAGATCATGTGTCACGTCACAGGTTCACGTGACGCGTTGGTGACAAGTCTGTGCCATGGCCAGTCACTAGCTGTGGCGGTTACATGTTGACGAGGATACGACCAGGACCAGAGGCGCATGAGGGGGAGTGAAGGTGCAGGAACCCAGTAAATATGCTCAACACTGCAGGTCTGAAAAAAACCCACAAAGCTGAACAACCCCTTTATGGTACGGAATGACATAGTGGCAGTCCGCCTAAAATTCAGCTTTACAGTAATAAGATAATCTGTGGTGTGGGTTACTACTGGAATGCAGCCTTTGAGTCGATAAACTTTGTACAGCTGCTCTCCTACCCCCTACATTGTGACCAATTTGAATAAATGCCAGAATTTCTTATTTAGACTTCATATACTGTCGCTCTGATACAACACCCATGTGTGGTTACTTTCACTATGGAAATGTGACCACCACAGAGTCTATAAGCCAGGCTCGGGGCTCCCTGGATACATCATTTACTTTGATGTCTTGGACCATGCTGTCGACAAAGGGCAAAAAATCCACCGTTGCTTTCTATCAAATAAAGAAATGTTCAAAGTAAATTGCAGAAAAGCATCTGCTGTAAAAATCAGACAGTCCAATTGATGGATGGTCTATTGCCAACATCTGTTTTCCTCTGTTATTAAAGGCAGCTCCAGGGCTCAATGTGAAGGCTGCATCCTCTCCAGCAATTTTTATACTTTCTGCCATCTAAACATCTGCAAAGGCTCATTTCTTGTCTATAGCAAGATATGATGCTACTGCTTCTGTGAGAGGGTCACTGAGCCCCAGAGAGTCTGAAGAATCCTAAACAAGCCCATTCTGTTCTAGTCCCCTGCATGTGTTAACAAGAATTAAACCCACTTTTTGATTTCTGGCAATATTTTCTTATGTTTTTCCTTTCGAATGATAGGAGATTTTGATGTTGAATATCAGATGTTGTCAAGATATCTGGAAATCATTTTATATGCCCCAGTGCAAAATCCATAACAAGGCTTTCACAGGGATCTAGGGTCTGAAATGGCTATTTTTCTCCCCCTCCTCACCAGTCTTGTTTATTGTATTTTTATAATATGTACAGTGCCTTGTGAAAGTATTCGGTCCCCTGGAACTTTTCAACCTTTTGCCACATTTCAGGCATCAAACAAAAAGATATAACATTTTAAATTTTTGGTGAAGAATCAACAAGTGGGTCACAATTGTGAAGTGGAACAAAATTTATTGGATCATTTAAACTTTTTTTGTAATAATAAAACTGAAAATTGGGGCGTGAAAAATTATTCGGCCCCCTTGCATTAATACTTTGTTGCGCCACCTTTTGCTGCGATTACAGCTGCAAGTCGCTTGGGGTATGTCTCTATCAGTTTTGCACATCTACAGACTGAAATTCTTGCCCATTCTTCCTTGCAAAACAGCTCGAGTTCTTTGAGGTTGGATGGAGAGCGTTTGTGAACAGCAGTTTTCAGCTCTTTCCACATATTCTCAATTGGATTCAGGTCTGGACTTTGACTTGGCCATTCTAAGACCTGGATACGTTTATTTTGAACCATTCCATTGTAGATTTTGCTTATGTTTGGGATCACTGTCTTGTTGGAAGATAAATCTCCGTCCTAGTCTCAGGTCTTTTGCAGACTCCAACAGGTTTTCATCCAGAATGGTCCTGTATTTGGCTCCATCCATCTTCCCATCAATTTTAACCATCTTCCCTGTCCCTGCTGATGAAAAGCAGGCCCAAACCATGATGCTGCCACCACCATGTTTGACAGTGGGGATGGTGTGTTCAGGGTGGTGAGCTGTGTTGCTTTTACACCAAACATATCGTTTTGCATTGTTTCCAAAAAGTTGGATTTTGGTTTCATCTGACCAGAGCACCTTCTTCCACATGTTTGGTGTGTCTCCCAGGTGGCTTGGGGCAAACTGTAAAGGAGAATTTTTATGGATATCTTTGAGAAATGGCTTTCTTCTTGCCACTCTTCCATAAAGGCCAGATTTGTGAAGTGTTGGACTGATTGTTGTCCTATGGACAGACTCTCCCACCTCAGCTGTAGATCTCTGCAGTTCATCCAGAGTGATCATGGGCCTCTTGGCTACATCTCTGATCAGTCTTCTCCTTGTTTGAGATGAAAGTTTAGAGGGACGGCCGAGTCTTGGTAGATTTGCAGTGGTCTGATACTCCTTCCATTTCAATATGATCGCTTGCACAGTGCTCCTTGGGATGTTTAAAGCTTTTGGTATCCAAATCCGGCTTTAAACTTCTCCACAACAGTATCGCGGACCTGCCTGGTGTGTTCCTTGGTCTTCATGATGCAGAACCCTGAGACTATCACAGAGCAGGTGCATTTATACGGAGACTTTATTACACACAGGTGGATTCTATTTATCTTCATCAGTCATTTAGGACAACATTGGATCATTCAGAGATCCTCAATGAACTTCTGGAGTGAGTTTTCTGAACTGAAAGTAACTGGGCTGAATAATTTTGCACGCCCCATTTTTCAGTTTTATTATTACAAAAAAAGTTTAAATGATCCAATAGATTTCGTCCCACTTCACAATTGTGACCCCCTTGTTGTACTTGATTCTTCATCAAAAATTTAAAATGTTATATCTTTTTGTTTGAAGCCTGAAAAATGGCAAAAGGTTGAAAAGTTCCAGGGGGGCCGAATACTTTTGCAAGGCACTGTATGTGTAACTCCCTCTGGATGTACAACGCCATGGAATTAATGATGCTTTCAAACAAATAATAATAATAATAATAATATAGCAACAGATCCACAGTTCTTTTGTCTGCCAATTGCCCAAAGAATCCAATTACAAAGCCCTCTGTAACTTGTCTCAACCATATATCTCTAATATCTACTGAAACTGTCCTGCACAAAATATACATGCTTCCTCTACTGCTTTAAAGTCTAATGAAAATGTATGTTTAGGCAACACTCAAACATTCCATCTGCCAAAAGTATCATGCCAATACCACTCCGTTATCATGGGCAGTACAGGTGTCACCTACGGCCTAGTAGGGCACAGTATCTAAGCTCTGAAATTGTGAAATTTAGGTAAGTAAAGTTTTGGGGAGGTGGAGAACCACATGGGTCTGGTCTAAATCTAAATTTTTATTACGAGTTTAAATTTAATGTAGTTTTCCAGAACCAATATATTAATGACCTATCCATAGGATAGGTCTGGGGAGCTGCAGCTGATGTTCCTATCAAAATGAATGAAAGCTGATCTCCAGTACCCAAGAACTGGTTCCATACACTGTTTACTTCCTGGACCTGGAGCTGCCACTGATCGGTAGGGGTGCTGTGCGTCAGACTCCCACCTATCTCATCAGAGTATCAGTCCTGGGAATATTCCTTTAAGCTGTTATGTCCAAGACTTTTTCTTTGTCTCTCCTCACCTTATGAATCCTAATGCAACTTGTGGAATTCTCAACTCCAGTCTTTGCACCAAAAATAATATTTCACCTACATATCAGCTGTTGAATTTATGTAGCTGTGTTTTAATAATTGGTACTGTTTTCTAAGGAAGTGCGAATACCAGAAACTTTCCATTTTCTCCTTTACAAATGTTTTCTAATTCAAACCCCATTGATTTCTAGTTGAAGGAGACAACTGATACTGTGAGCATTTACTGAAAAAACACATGTCCTCAAGACTGAAATAAAGATCAATGCAAATAACAGGTGAACTATCAAGAGCTCGCCATCTACAGATGAAAGTCACGATGGAGGCTCCTTCATCACAACTATTTTAGACACTGTCTTGACATTGTTCCAACTATTCAAAATTACTACTGTCATTATAATAAAAAATCATGGGACATACTGTTGAAAATAAACTTTATATATGGATATACCATCTGTTGAATTTAGACACTTTGTGTCCAAGTCAGTGAGCACAAAAGCAAGCGTTATATTATTAACTGACCAGTCCACCCCAGTTCCAGCTGCCACCAATGAAGAGGGTTTCTGGGTATTTAATATTGATGACTTAGCCTTAGAATAGGTCATCAATACCCGATGGGTGGTGGTCCGACTCCCCTGCTAATCAGCTGTTATAGAAGGCCACCGCGCACCGGTGAGCACCGCGGCCTGCTTGCAGCTTGCACCAAGAACAGCGCCATACATTGATAGCAGCTATACTTGGTATCTCAACTCAGTCTCATTCACTTGAACTGATGAAAATGCATGACGTCACTGGCCTTGGAAGAGACCGCAGAGGTCATGTAGCGCCATGATCTCGTTCCCGGGAGTTGGACCCCACTGATCAGTTATTGATCAATATCAAACACCTAGAAAAAACTTTTAACATGAACATGAGGAACGATTATTGACTGATTAATTAGCTAATTTCTTAATAAATCTTTATAAAGTTATAGTGGTGTTTTTATAAAACAGGGCATTATATACACTGTGTATAAACAGATATAGCACAGATATGATCGCTGCAATCACTATAGATAACATGTAGGGGCTCACAGTGTACCCAGTAATTACTGAGATTTTAGAGTAGGAAAATAAGAAAAAAATATTTTTCATCACACCTCATATCAGACCCCCCATAAATTTCAGGACATCACATCAGAACCCCATATCAGCCCTCCATATCAGAACCCCATCAGCCCTCCATGTCAGACCCCCATCAGACCTCAGATCAGCCCACTATGGCCCCATATCAGCCCACTGTGCCCCCATCAGACCTCAGATCAGCCCACCGTGCCCTTATCAGACCTCAGATCAGCAGAATGTGCCCCCATCAGACTTCAGATCAGCAGAATATGTCCCCCATCAGACCTCAGATCAGCAGAATGTGCCCCCATCAGACCTCAGATCAACAGAATGTGCCCTCATCAGACCTCAGATCAACAGAATGTGCCCCCATCAGACCTCAGATCAACAGAATGTGCCCCCATCAGACCTCAGATCAGCAGAATGTGCCCTCATCAGACCTCAGATCAGCAGATTGTGCCCCCATCAGACCTCAGATCTGCAGAATGTGTCCCCATCAGACGTCAGATCAGCAGAATGTGCCCCCATCAGACCTCAGATCTGCAGAATGTGCCCCCATCAGACCTCAGATCAGCAGAATGTGCCCCATCAGACCCCAGATCAACAGAATGTGCCCCCATCAGACCTCAGATCAGCCCACCCAGCCACATAGGGTTAAAATAAAAACCTCTCTTACCTCTCCTGCGCCGCAGCTCCGCTCCGGGTCCAGCGCTCCTCTGCCTTCTCTGACCGGCGCTGCACTAGTGCGTGCACTACGTCCTGACGCTGTATGTGGTCAGGACAGTGCAGAGCCGGCCCGGAGAAGAAAGAGGAGCGCCGGACCCAGAGCGGAGCCGCGGCGCAGGAGAGGTAAGAGAGGTTTTTATTTTAACCTTATGTGGCTGGGTGGGCTGATCTGAGGTCTGATGGGGGGTCCCAGCACCTTATACATACAAGTAAGCGCTTCCATAATGGAAGTGCTCACTTGTATTCGCTTTATAAGACGCACCGCAATTTTCCCCCTACTTTTGGGGGGGGGAAAGTGCGTCTTATAAAGCGAAAAATACGGTAAATGGGTTTTCTGGGATTGCAGTGGTTTTTAGCAGATCATGTAGTTCACTACCTTACACACTTCCTCATGTTTTTGTATTTCAATTTGGACTTTCCTGACCTATTTTCCCCATGTAAACAGCTAGTTTATAGCTCCTCCCACCAGCTAGTTACATAGACACTCCCCTATCACTGCCCCTAACAACACCCAGCTAGTTTATAGCTGCCCCCACCAGTTAGTTACATAGACACTCCCCTATCACTGCCCCTAACATCCAGCTAGTTTATAGCTCCTCCCACCAGCTAGCTACATAGACACTCCCCTATCACTGCCCCTAACAACACCCAGCTTGTTTATAGGTCCTCCCACCAGCTAGTTACATAGACACTCCCCTATCAGTGCCTCTGTTGCTGCTTTGACACGCCCATGGACATGACATCACAGGAAATAAGAAAGAGCTGCATGGACATGGTCATGTGACCACAGCCCAGAACGAGAGATAGGAGCAATAAAGGTAAAATAAATACGTTACAAAATTACAGCTACTTTCATAAATGATTTAAAGGATATTGACAAAACAGAAAAAAACCCTTTAAAGCCACATTCACATGACTATATCCATTTTGTGGCCCTCAAACCTGGGATCCGCAAAAAATGGATACCAGCTGTGCGCATTCCGCACTTTCTGCAGCCCCTATTATAGAAATCCTTATTGTTGTCTTCAAAATGGACAAGAATAGGACATGTTCTATAACTTACAGAACAACCCCATAGATGCAGACAGCGCTCGGATGATATCCACAAGCTGTCCATATTTTTTGTAGCCCCAGAGAAATGAATGGGTCTGCGCGTGATCCGCATTTCTTTTTACCAAAAAGATGGTCGTGTGAATGTAGCTTTACAGGGTGTGTTGGTGGAGCTCCACAGCCATGTCATTCAATTGATTAGTGGGAAGGCTAAGAGTGGGAACCCCATCAATCAGATATTAATAGTCTATCATAAGGATAGGCCATCAACATTACAGTCTTGGAAAAAACCCTTTAAATTCATGTCCATGCAGGGGATTTAGGGGATTAGGACTGGAATAAACATATAATAAGAAATGAATCCTCACAGAATTTTATACCTAAAAGAAGATGATAATAAAGTCATAATTATCAATCACACCATGCCATGAATAACTGAAAACACAGATGCCAAGTCTATAGTATAGTCAATGCCAGAAATAAGTGTGGTTTCATGAAGGAGAGTCTTCTTAAATGAAGTATCTGATACTGACAACCTTAATAACAAGGTGGTTGTCACAATTAAAGGAGTTGTCCCATCTTGGACAATGGGGGCATATCGCTAGGATATGCCCCCATTTTCTTATAGGTGCGGGTCCCACCGCTGGGACCCGCACCTATATCGAGAACAAAGCGGGGGAGCTCTGAGCCTGGAGGACCCCGGGTTTCCCGGGGTCTGACGACCACCAGGCACAGCCCCCCGCTGCGCTCATAGAAATGAATGGGAGCGCACCGCTCAAGCGCGGCCCGGCTCCCATTCATTTCTATGGAGCCAACAGAAATAGTCGAGCCAGCGCTCTGCTATTTTCGGCGGCTCCATAGAAATGAATGGAAGGCGGCTGCGCACGCGCAGTGCGCCTTCCTTCTCTTTTGGGGCCCGTTCCCGATATAGGTGCACCTATAAGACAATGGGGGCATATCCTAGCGATATGCCCACATTGTCCAAGATGAGATAACCCCTTTAAAGATAAAAATGACACAGTTGTTACTATTGTACAATCATTATTTGTCAGGATATAAAATGGATGCAAACTAGGCAGGGGCGTAACTATAATTCATAGGGCCCCATAACACAATATGATGGGGTCCCCACCACCTAATGTAAAAAAAAATTAAAACAGCAGCATTTTTCACATTTTTGTGAATCCTATCTGCATTTTTTAGGGATCCATTAATTACTGTGTGCTGTCCACATCCGTATGTCCGCTCCGCAATAGTATAGAACTGTGATGGCTAACCTCCGACACTCCAGCTGTGGTAAAACTACAACCCAATATGCACACTTGCTTGGCTGTTTTCAGAACTCCACGGAAATGAATGGAGCATGCTGGGACTCGCAGTTTAACCACAGCTGGAGTGCCGGAGGTTAGCCATCACTGGTATAGAACATGTCTTATTCTTGGCATTTCAACAATAGTGCAGGACGTGCGGAATGGGAAAGTGGGTCCGCGGTTTGTGGACCGCAGAACGCTTACAGTCGTGTTCATGTGGCAAACATTATAGGTCTGTATAATGACACCATTATCAGAAAAACCACATTATAGCAAAAAGCCACCATATTGTCTCCCACAAAAATGTACAATGTTCTTGCGCCTGAATTACGCCCCACAACCTCCCTAACAAGTGCTATGGCTGCTATACCTATAATTGAAGACTATGTAAACCTTCTGGGGCAATTTTTTTGTATGACTGCATTTTACTCATTTTGGTCTTTATTAAAAATATTGAGCCGTTCTGTCACAAAGGGTTAACTGTCTAGTTGCGAGAATCATACTTCCACTTTCACCCTTATCTCTAAATTACTAAAAAGTCATAAACACTTACTTAAGCCACATTCGTATCAGGAAGATAAGAACTGAGATAAGGAGCCATTAGCTGAGCTGCCTGATGGAATAGAGTAAACATTCAGAGCCTGCTACTCGAGAATCTGCACAGAGAAAAGGGTTCCAAATTTTTAATGCAGACCAATTGAAAAAAGGATTTTTAGCTCAAAATGAGTACAATGCAATAATTAAAAAAAATTCCCCCAACAGTGTACATAGCCATTAAGCTCTTGGGAATAATCTAATAATGTAATTACATATTTTTGTTCAGAGTTGCTTCTCATTCACACAAGTTGGCTTTTAGTAGGGTTTTATAGCTTATGTGATCATATGCTAGGAAACCAGAAGAAATTCACTATATTGTGACCCAACTATCCCTCGTATTGGCAGTAATATTAATGAAATGAGAGGTAACATTCACACGAAGCACGTGTGTTACATACGATGGACTACTGCATTGCCGCTCTGCACTCTGTACACCAGCACCACAGCTTCTCGTACAGGATGACCATGAACTCCAGGATCCCCATGCTCCATCCACAGCAGAAGGCCGTTGTCCAACTGGGATGCAATCACCACCAAAGCACCACTGCAAACCAGACGGATAAATATGTATCAAAAACAGTCATCACACCGTCTACAAACAGTGTCACTACATGCAGTTTTAGACCAACATTTTTTCCATGTTCACAACCTACATCAATTAAGGAATGTACCCCTCAGACCTGATGAGGTCATCACAGCCATGAAGCAAATCTCAATCGCACAAAGCCTGCTTCCTTGCACCTTGGGGCGAGTGCCAGCTTGTGCACCCTAATTCACACTGGTCATTTATGGGTACTTAAGGCACCTTTCACTATGGGAAGGTACCTGAACAATAGGTTATCTAGCTTGCAAGTTCTTTCAAAACTGTGCTGTATCTGTTTGCCTATGAACAGACTTCTGCCTGATTTTCTGATTCTGACTCTCTGCTGTCTGACCTGACCTGTGCTTGACCTCTGCATTGACCCTTCGCTGCCTGCCCCGACCTCGGACCATTTATCGGATTGCTCATACTCTTGCCTGCCCTGACCTTGGCCTGTCCCTGACTATGATTTTGTCTTATCCCTTGGTGCTCTGCACTGGTGTCTCTGGCCCTCACGTGGGTCAGCTATCAACCACACAGAGACTACTCCAGGAGGTAGTGGCCTGATTTCACCCCTGCAGTGAAGTCCAGATCCCTGTTAAAGGGTGAAAACCAATGGACTGCCAGGATAACACCCTTAGGATTAGCCCAAAGCCAAAATGTATTGATTGACACAGTGGTTCTACACCAACCACTGTACCATCAGAACAAAAAATTACATTTCTCATGCTCCAGGAACATATTTCTCATCAAGTAAATTTTTATCGCCTCATATGTTTTCATACTGCATATAGACGTGATTCCCAACTCTTGGAATCCCTAAAACTATGCCATGCCTCTTGTGATAAAACAATTCTTGCTGATACTGTCTTCCAGGCAGGGTCATAACTATAAATAGTGTATATACATATACCATAAATACAATACAATCCAAGTTCCTAGGAATCCAATGTTCCACTAGATCCTGGTTTGGAGGCATTGATGTTGAGTATAGTCTTTGCACTTTTATTCTTTCCACTGAGAGCTGAAAATTGGTTTTCTCTTTGAAATGCGTGTGTGTCTATGTGTCTACTTCCTACCTTATTATCACCACAGATGGTTCCATCCACGGCAGCGTCCAGCTTAGAGTGACATGTGGTTCCCACAGAGCACCACAGTGAGTTGCACACATTCTGTAAGAGGGAAGTATAGACAATATGCATGAGATGGCTTTTAATCAGGGCATCAGAAACAACTGTTTATAATTTTTGGATGCAGGGGCGTAGCTATAGGGGGTGCAGAGGTAGCAGTCGCTACCGGGCCCAGAAGCCTGAGGGGCCCAAAGACCCTTGTGCCGTATAAGAAGACACACAGAGCACTAAGGGAAGGGGGGCCCAAGCTGAACTCTTGCACCAGGGCCCATGAGCCTTTAGCTACGCCCCTGGATGTAGGTAATATTCTGAAGTTGTATTAATGAATGAGGCCATATGAGATCAATACTATATCCCCACATAATTTTTCAGCTGATTATGGACCACTGACTTACATCAATGTCTTGGCAGAATGTGGAAACAGATCCATATTGTAATCGACACTGATGTCCAACATCGTACAGGACTCCTGGGGGCACAGAAGGAAAATCCAGGAACTCTTTACTAGGTGGATCATCCAGACAAAGACCCCATCCACGGCTATTGAAATAAATTCACAAAGACGCAAAAATTATTACAGAAGATATAAATACAGTCCCATGAAAAATATTCTACAGTTTTCAAACCAGCACCCGGATCTGATTACTTTTGTAATTGCATGTAATTAAAAATTTAGTATAGCCAGTGAACTATTCAATAAAATGTATCTGTAGAGCGCCACCTGCTGTTTGCTATTTTTCTAATTTCTCTGTCCACCTTGTGAGGTGGATGCATATACTCAGTTCTATCCTTCAACTGCCACCAGCTGTAGTAGACAGGACATTCCCCCTGAGAAAGGACACACACCCTGATCTGCCAGCTTTAAATAAATCTAGCAAAGCCATTGAAACAATGAATGGGGAGATCTCTGGATCCATGTGAGGTCCGGGGCTGGTTCTAGCTTTGTTAGAAAGAGGTTGTCATGCTATATGATGCCTATAATGTATTTCAACAATGGTCATCTGGATGTGTTTGTCAGCTTCGTCGCCCTCTGAAAAATAGAACCTAGTGGCATTTTATTGTCTCCAAAGGCACGTCCAACTGTTGTTTTCTCTGGACCTTTGGGGCCCACTATGGTATTAGAGCCTGAGACCACTGGAAGGTCCTCTAGTGGGCCAGTCCAATGATGCTCAATAGAGTTGTGACCTGTCAGAGGTACTTGAGCATTGCAGTAGATCACCTAGCTATGCTGTGCAGGTGGCATTTCTTAGCCCATGCAATGACAAGATTATTGGCTTATACTGCAAACCCAGTGTCTAGATCTCTCACTTGGCATGCTCCAAAGAAGACCATAAATGTAGACTTATTGTGTTTTGATGTAACTTTGCTGGCTTTTCAGGAGGGCCACACAGGCAGTTCATTTCTACAGGTTTCGAGTGTAAAATATTTAATAACTACTCTGATTCATAGACAGAACACAATTGTCAGGGTCTTCTTAGATCAAATAAGCTATACATATCTACAACTCAACAAGCATGTGGAACAAAGGGACTGATGAGCGACTGCACAAGGCGGAGGATTAACCCGTAAGCATCTTGACACAGCGTGCACTTTCTATCATGGTGATCTTTATTTTTCCAGGCCATATTTCATGGTTATCTGTGATTGTGATGTGGCAGGAAGTGGCTGATCTTCTTGTTTGTGTTTGGAAACTTTAGAGGAAGCAAGTTGGGGGGAGGCAGAGTGGAGAGAAGCAGGGACAGCTATTGTCCGGCCGGTTTTCAGGGGTGCGTAGGCTGTTTGCAAAAGATTTATTATGTCCGTGTAAGAGTCAGATCAAATTAAAAAGCATATGGCTGGAAATCATCAGAAAATAAGCTGAATTGTTTGGTTCACATCCTGGAGGACAGAAATATAGCTCTGCAGCTGTGAATGTCCTAATGAGCATAATCACATAGGGTCACAACTGCTTGCTGAACAAGCACATTAAATAAATTCATAGAAGCTAAATGGGTTGTCCAGGATTTTACAAGTGATGGTGTATACTAAGGATAGGCCACCAATGTTGGATTTGTGGGAGTCCAACAACTCGCACCCACACCGATCAGCTTTTCTGCAGTAATTCTTGCACTGGAACTACACAGCTCCATCCATGGTGTAGTGGATGAAAATAGTTATGCCAGCACTGCTTCCACTATACAATGTTCAGTGTTGTGTAGTTCCGGCGATGGAGCCCAAAAAAAACAGCGGTGGGAGTGCAGGGCCTCACTAATCAGATATTGATGGTCTATCCTGAGGATAGGCCATTGCCTGCAGAATTCTGGATGACACCTTCAGTCTGAAGGGGTTTCTTTGACCTTTAAAGGGGTTTTCCAGGATTTTCCTACTGATGACCTATCCTCTGGATAGGTCATCAGTATCTGATCGGTGGGGGTCCGACACCCAGGATCTCAGCTGATCAGCTGTTTGAGAACTCCTGTGAGTGCCACTGCCTTCATGCAGCTTACCAAGCACAGCGCCATACATTGTACAGTGACTGTGCTTGGTATCACGCTCTGCCCCATTCACTTGAATGGGGCTGAGCTGCTCCTAGACCATGTGACAGATGAACGTGACGTCACTGGCCTAGGAAAAGCTGAGAGAATACCGTGGTGCTCACGGGAGCGCCAGTGCCTTCTCAAAAAGCTGATCGGCGGGGGTCCGGGGTGTCAGACCCCCTCCAATCAGATACTGATGACCTATCCTGAGGATAGTAAAAAATAATAACTGAGAGCAGCACCATGTACCATGTAACCGAAACGTTGCACTTTATTGGCAATTTTTGAAGAATAAATACGCTTTTGTGGAGATGCTGCCGTTGTGGATGCTGTGGATACTATCCTGAGGATAGGTCGTCAGTAGTAAAATCCCAGAAAACCCCTTTAAGTCTGTAGGGGCTTCTTCATGTAGTACATGGTCAAGGTTTTCCCTTGGAATCTTAATCATATATAACCAACTTTAGGTCAATTCCATAATTTCATAAGTTAATCACCTTGGTTAATCAAACCAACTACAAGTGGGTACACAGACTAAACAGATGACAAAAGTGTTAATTGGAGATGTTGGACGATATGAAATGATATATAATAATTCAAAAATGTCTTATAGATTATAATAGACAGAATGAATGACATTACAATATATAATCAAATGAATAAAATGACTAAATATCTTCACGTTCTGTGTTTAGTTACATGGAAGGAGTCAGCAACCTTGTTAGTTAAATATTACACATATAGGAGACCACTGTCATGTAACTAATGGACCACATGACCTACAATACCACGTAGAACACTAAGCCTTAATGTGTAAAGCCGTAGAAGCAAGTAGGGGAAATAATTAACCTTCATGCTATAGACCTTCACATTGGCAGGTACAGCTTTGTAAAAGTAAAATCAGTAAGTCATGAAGCTCTAAATGTTTGAAGAAAAAAGAGAGAAAAAATATATACCATATTGTCATACTATAGGAATCAGTGGACTTTCCTAATGTTTTAGATGGAGGAAAATAAGAAAAAAAATTGCTGCCATACAGGGCCCCATCAGTTCTACACTTGTTTATTGTAGCATAATAATACTATTTCTACGTGAGAATGGGTCAGCTGTCTTTTTATATTGCAAGATATTACCGGTGCCTTATGTCCCCCGGCTGTTTAAAACCCACGTGACTTGTCAAGTTAGAGCCTCCGATCTCACCACGTCAGGGGCGTAGCTATAATGGAAGCAGGGGAAGTGGCTGCTGTGAGGACTGAACTCAGAAGGGGCCCACCCAGGAGGAGGACTGAAAGATTTTATTGTCAGGGCCCACTGAACAGTATTATACAGTGACAGTATATACAGTGACATGACATACAGTATTTATGTGTAGGAAACGGACCAGGCCTGGTCTGAGAGAGCCATCTAGACTAGCTGCGTGAGTGGGAGTTGAGCAGGAGTAAGAGTTGCACGAGAGGTGGTTGCTGGGGTGGGGACCCATTCAAAAAATCTGTTTACACCACTGACCATGTCCTAATGAACATCCTTTCCCATCTGCCGTGCCTGCATATCAAGCTGCACAGATGGAACAAGACATGGACATGTAGGACCAGCTCAGCACCAGCCTCACACACCAGACCAATCACAATCATTGGACTCCTCCAGAGGTATCATGCACAAAGGGGTTGAGGGGTATGTCAGCCTTGATCCCCTTGGAGCTGGAATGAGATGCGCTTAATTCTCCTTTAAATAAATTAGGTGCATCTCTAGCACTCTTTGTGCCAGAATGTCAAATCTACACCAGCTAGGTGCTGAAATTGTATTGTCCTATAATTTATGCCAGTTTCTGGTGTAAGTCATAGTAAATTTGCTGGGCATCTGCTGGAGTCAATGTTATTCCCATTAGGCCTCACTCATGCTCCACCTATTTTTCATGAAAGTAACGAGAGCATTGGAAAAAAGGCGAAAAAGCTAAAATTTAGAGCAAATAATGCATGCGCCAACATTCTCAACCATGGGGCACTGGGGATGCCCATTTAAAGCAGATACGTGTTGAGTCCTCCAAATATAGACAGTCTTTGTAGCCATTTCCCACTTTTTGACTCTATTACAGAAGAACTCCAGCAAAAAATTTTATTCCATGTCCTGCTAGAAATGTACTTGATGTAATCTGTAGTGAATGTCATTTGCTTCAGTAGCTGCATTTTTGAGTTATATCATCCTGAAGTTTCTTATCTGTGTCATGTGACTAGGAATTAGCCCCACCAACTCACACACAGACTTATGTGTGGACAGGAAGTCTAATTTTATATGCATTCCTATGGGAGCCTCAGGTTCAGTCTCATAGGAATGAATAGAGAAGTGACTGGCTTGCTGTCCTGGGTCAGTTGGAGGTCAGGGAGTTGGTCACATGACCCAGCTACAATAAGAAGAGAGTGGAAACTCTCAATTTCAGCCTCTGATAAGAAAATGACATTCACTACAGATTATATCATGCACCTTTCTAACAGGTCAGGGAATAAGATTTTTGGCGGGAGTTCTTCTTTAACTTACAATTGTGTAAAATACTGCATAAAAATAGGACATATGAAATCACCCTAGTTCAAAAACTAACAAAATCATTGTTCATACCCTAACACAGTGATTTTCAACCAGTGTGCCTCCAGCTGTTGCAAAACTACAACTCCCATCATGCCCAGGCAGCCTACAGCTATCAGCCTACAGAAGGGCATGGTGGGAGTTGTAGTTTTGCAACAGCTGGAGGCACACTGGTTGAAAATCACTGCCCTAACAAACTCACATCTACTACATTTGTCAAAGGAATGCAGATATTCCTTCAAAGGAAAACAGTGATTTGAAGACTGATCCCATCAGTGTGTGTGATGAAAAATCAGTAAGGGAAAGGAATTAAAAAATATTACATGATCTGAAGATATAAAGGGACATTCATGTAACAGTTTCTGAAACTTACTCCAAGAAACGAGTGATGTAGTCTCGGCTGCAGCGTGACCAGGTTAGCGGAGACGTGTCATACAATAATTGTGGTGACATGATATGAGGTCTCTTTCCTTTGGGTTCACAATCATTCCCAACGCCGTCATGTTGTACCCCAAAACTAGGCCAAAGAGGAAAAAAAGTTATTTTAAGGGAGACAAAAAGGTGCAGTTTACAGTTTATATATATATATATATATATATATATATATATATATATATATGTCACCAGGGGCAGACTGGGAACTTAAAGTGGCCCTGGAAAAAATACTAAAAGTGGCCCCGGTTTGAAGTCAGGTCCAAATTGATGGAAGGCAGGGCCAGCAATACCATATTGTGGCACATTATACTGCCCCAACAGAACCAAATACCACTGTACATCACAAAATACAACCCCAAAAACTTCCACTGGCTGGGCATCGGCCAACCGGGAAATTTCCCTGTAAGGTCTATGGTCAATCTGCTCCTGTATGACACCACTGACATTGCTAACTGAAGATATGCTCTGTCTTACATTGGCAAAGCTGATGTCATGAATGAAGATGCAACCAGACATTGTCAAAAATCTAAATAAAATTTTACCTGTGTCCTAATTCATGAGTGACAGTAAAGGCTGTTGGCAGACCTGTGTCTTCATTTATGTTACAACTGCGGTGAGGTTGGCACATTCCAGACACATGGGAAAGACCTAGAGTCTCACATGGACGATTCATGGAAGCACAGATGTCTCGTCTGCAATAAAAATAAAAAGGTAATGCATAAGTATTTATGGATACTCTGTATACGTACGGCAGGTGTACTGAGTGAGTTTATAGGGCGTGTAGGATTTGTCTGTGCTGTATTACGTGGCCTAAGACTGATGGCCACTGTGTCGTGAAAAGTGGAGCAATTTGATCTAGATGGTCTTTATATTCAATGACCTGGTAAGAAGAACAGCAACATCATGATGTAAAGGATGGTCTTCCTTTTTCATGTTCATGGCCTTCTGCCACTTGCAAAAGCTGCGCAGAGAGTTGTCAGCGTGATGTGAAACCTTCAGCTCCTCCTTAGAAATGGGAAGAACATGACATATTAAAAATAGGAAGACCAGCCAAGCTCTCCTTCTCACCTCTCCTGCACTTCTGACAAACAATTCCAGCCTTAGTCAGTCTACAGGTTTCTCTATTGACTTTCATTAGATACGATACATTCAGCCTTTAACTCATTCCCTCAGTCATACCAATTTATACCCTTCCATCCTGCACATTCTTGCAGCTACTCAACTACTCTAATCTCTCTGATGTTTACCTCCCTTTATTCTCTTGTTCCACAGCCCCAAAGGTGGTTGAATGTCAATAGGGTGCCTCTCCTTGTTACCTCATCACTCTCCAGTAGGATCAAGCGAACAACAACGATGTTTATCCTGTTCCCAATACTGGCATCATGGAAAAGTCCAGCTACCTATTAAAAAAATCAAAAGGGATATATGTATAAGATATCTAAAAAAGAATGGAATAAGCAATGGGAGTAGGTGCCGTGCCAGGGAGATACAGTGAAACCACTTTAGGACAACCATCCAAATATAGGAATTGTGCAGGGTTGGTCTTTTCGAAGAAGATGACCAGTATGCATAGTACTTATATCTGCCACAGAAAATCTGGTCTGGATAAGGGGGAGGTCTTCTTAATGTAATACAAACATAAATCCACATCCATCCTTTCTCACCATATTCATGATAGTCAGTACATAGTTCTCTACAGTGTTTTTTCCATGATATTCCACCATCTTGGAGTCAGCCACAACTAGGGTCTCCACCCACTTCTCCTTGCTAATGGATCTCCGAGATATAAGTCGCTCTCTTCTTTCTCGTGCCTTTGACAGTTCCCAACGCTCCCTTCTCCTCTCCCACTTATCATGGGAATCTGGATGCTCTATTAAAATATAGATGTAAATATGTTTTCAGCATTTTCCTATAGACTGCAAGTCTCACATTAACATATTTTGAAAAGCATACTGAGAAATGGGGTGCACTCACATGAACAGGTGATGGTCATACCCGTTTTTTGTCCTATCTTTGGCCTCATCTTGCGGATCATGGTCCTATTGAAGTCAATGTGTCCACATGCGATGCAGTGTGCGCAAGGTAGGTGTGATCCGCAAAACGGACACTGGAGTTGCACGTTCATGTGAATGCATCCTAAAAGGGAGTCGGTCACCAGGAAATTCACTGTTAACCCAGGCACAATACCTTGCAGGGCTAAATCAGCTGAAGGTAGTGATACCTTCACTTGGTGAACCACTGCTGCATTCTTGAGAAAAAGTACTTTTAAAGGGAGCCCAAGGGGATGTGCCAGCGATGTTGGAGCCCGGGCACGGCGATTCAGTTGGAGCCCAGGACCGCCCACCTCATTAATATTCACTTCACTGCTTGAAGCAGTGAAGCTCCGGCCGGCTGTAATCCCGCGCAGGCGCAGTACATCCTGTGAAGCTTGTAGCCGGCAGACCGCACGGCGCAGACCACTTAATGTACTGCGCCTGCGCGGGATTACAGCCGTGCCGGAGCTTCACTGCTTCAAGCAGTGAAGTGAATATTAATGAGGTGGGCGGTCCTGGGCTCCAACTGAATCGCCGTGCCCGGGCTCCAACATCGCTGGCACATCCCCTTGGGCTCCTTAAGAAAGAGATTGACAGTTGATAAAAAAGGTATTTTTAACATCAGATCTTCATTTATGCCCTATAACAATAACGTTTTGGAGATGCTTATAGTCAGCTGAATCCAGTGCTATAAATAACTTAATAGTCAAAATCGTGGTGACAGAATCCCTTTAATACATATGCAAATGATCAGTTAAGTGCACCAAGGGTGGGCCCAATACACTCTGTGCACCCTTGCTCCTCCTGCTTCCTTCTCCCATCCCTTCATCTCTTTCTTGATGGACAGGGCCAGGTTCATGGATAGTAATCTTGTCTGGTCCTGTCAACCAAAAAAGAGGGGAAGGGGCTTGCAGGAGAAGCAGGAGGTGCAAGGGTGCACAAAGAGGCTTGGGAGCACCCTCTGTGCACTTAACCTGTGCTTAACTTCTCATTTGCATATGGATTAAAAGTATGTTTTCTCCAGAATGAACCAACAAATATGTAACTGAAAGGTATCATTACATTCAGCTGAGCTAGCCCAACAAGACTCTGTGCCTGAGTTAATAATGAATTTCCAGGTGACGGACTCCTGTCCAAAAATCGCAATGTGAAGTACAGATAAGAAAATATCACAGTAGAGCATTATATTCATTGGACAAGAAGAGTGAGGAGAATATGAAATAGACTTACCCTTAACACCACAGCTACTGTACCCTGACTGCTGATCCTCAACCAAATGACGCCGGTAGATCCGATGAGGTATTCCTTTTTCCAAAGAGGGCTCTACGGTAGTCACTGGTTCTATCAGGAAATCCTCATGTTCCAACTGGAAGACGCCTCTCTTGTGGAAAATTACAAGATGAAAAAAAAAGACAAAGTTAAGTGGAAGGATAAATATGTTGGTAGTCATTTTGGTAATCAACTAATATAAAATGCTAACCTGGGGGCAAAGATGGATCTTTACGTTTGATTGGTGACAAGACAACACAAACAGATGTTTAAATGTGTCAGGCACAGAACACCTGGCAACTCAGCCCTCAAACACTTTGTCTGACCTTGCACACCTGGGATTAGACATCCCTCACACATGTCAAAATCTGCACACCTGGGAAACCCTCATCAGACACACCAAATCCCATTCACCCTGGGACATAACTAACAATGAGATGTTATGTACCAGAACTTCACATTCTGCTGATATAGTCTAAATATTTGAGGGGAAAATGCTGTAGTAATGAATCCAGTGGTTCGTTCTCCACTTACCAGACCACTGCAGATACTGATAGCAGCATTTCCAACATGTTGATGATGGGTCTGTACTTCACCCTGCATATGGCATGAGCTTGAAGGCCGACTAACAATTCTTGATTCCCGGATGCCTCCATTACGCCACTCACTCACAAAGCCTGGGGCCAGCAGCTGGTGGTTCTGACTAAGGTTGAAGGTCAACTCAACTCCTTTGTACTTGATCTCATAATAGGTAGAGGAGCTCGTGCTTGAAGAAAGTCCCCTCTTCTGTAGATTGCGGGGAGTTAGGTCGTAGGTTAGGAAACTACCATGTTCATCTACTCGGACAGGATGCACAATGTCAGCATCCAGGGAAAAGCTGAGAGGAATATCTGAGAAGACAAAAGTTGAGTCACTCATTATACTCATATTCAATTTCTGTGTAATGCCCCCTTGTGATATTGATATACAGTATGGGGTGGGTAGAGGATGGTGTTGGGTTACCATACTTTATTCAGATATTCAGTGAATATCTCTAAAAAGTATTTTGGCAGCGATTGAGAAGACCATTTCCTCATTCATTCTTTGAGGTGTTTGGAGAGCATCTGATTAATACTTCTCTTTAATATGATAAAAACCAGACAAATGAGATAATATTCAACCTGATTCATTTGTACACTAGACATTAGACACTGGGTGTGGATTTGGAAGCCCGGTCACCAGTACATTGTTGGTATTTCCAAAATAGGCGGGAATATCTAGATATCTATGGATTTGAGTACACCTAGATCAGGGAAGGGGGCAAGTTGTCAGTTTAGAATGAGCTGAATAATAGAAGAGCTTTCCTTAATTTAAAGCTTGAAATACAGAAAATACTCCTCCCAACTAAGGCTGAAACATCTGTTCCATCACCAATTTCTTAAAGGGAACCTGTCACAATGAAAATGCAGCACAATCTGCAGACAGCATGTTATACACTAGAACAGGAGGAGCTGAGCAGAGTGAGATATGGATTTGTGGAAAAAGATTTAGTATAACATACTTCATTCACATATGTCCATGTTCTCTCTATGCTTAGGAGTCCAGTGGGTACCCTGTATACTGAGAGTGTGCATACAGAGATAGCTTTAAGTAGGGCCATCCACTGGACTCCTAAGCCTAGAAAGTGGAGGGGTTTAAAGAGGACCTATCACCTCTCTTGACTGGTCTTTTTTAGTAACTACTTGCATTCCCCATGCAATAACAATTCTGGAGAATTGTTTCTTATGATTTTACGTTGTTCCATTCTTCTTTTATTCCTGCTAGGTACAGATGAGTGTTACCAAATGGGGATGTGTCCCTCCACAGTCTGACACTGACAGCACTGATTGGACAATGACCGACTGTGCAGCGACCCGCCCCAAACTGGTAACTCCCATCTGTACCTTCATCCATACACTTCTAGCAAGAATAGAAGGTCATAAGAATAAATGCTCCAGTATTGTTATTGCATATGGAATACACTTATTTACTAAAACAGACAGTCAGGAGAGGCGACAGCTCCTCTTTAAATGAATCAAGTTCCAGTTATATAAGTCTTACAAAGCTATGCATCACACTGCTCGGCTCCTCCTGTTCTATTGTATAACATGCTGCCTGCAGTTTGTACTGAATTTTCAATGTGACAAGCTCCCTTTAACAATGCATAACACTACAGTGACAGACAGCTGTCAAAAAGACAGCTAAAGCATCTCTCCAATGTAAGGACCCCAGAAGAATTTCATAGCTTCCTAGACCCCGGTGAGTAAGACTTAAAGGGGTTGTCTCATCTGAGACAATGGGGGCATATCGCTAGGATATGTCCCCATTGTCTGATAGGTGCAGGTCCCACCGCAGCCCCATTGTCTCAGATGATACAACCCGTTTAAGAAGCTGTGGGTTTTTTGTTAAAGAGGTATTCCTGTTGTATCAAGTTATGACCTATCCACAGTTATCCCCTATCTAATAGCTATCCTCTATCCTGTGGATAGGGGATACCTTGATACAACCTAAATACCCCTTTAAGTGCATTCACCCTTGAATTTTAAAATTTTGAGAAATCAGGATGAAACTTGTGCATAAACATAATATTGTCTATCATTTTCAGTACTGAATGCTCCCAATTACAAAATATTGTGAAACCTCTTTGAGACTACCACCAAAATTGGTCCTCTCATAGAAGAGGGCAACATACTCAGAAAATCTGTAACAGAAAAATGTGGTCTAGATGGGCAAGGGTCTTCTCAAAGAGGTGGTCTTCTGCAAAAAGTTTCACTGTATAAGGTCCTGAAGGATCAATAGCCCCACTGTCTGCCTCTTCAGGGCACTAATGTTATCCTCAGCTTTGACTTGACTTGTATATAGTAAATGTAATAACACGAAGAGTCACTAGTAAAACAGTTATTAATCTTGGCAAAAAGAAGCTGTTCTATGTTCTCCCTGGGATTGTCAAAAACTATTTTCTATGACTCATGACAAGAGGAGATTACTGGGGCTTCCTCACTTTATGTAATGTCCGTCCTGTGACTATGTACGATCTAGGCCAGGAATCAAAACCACTGCTATTCGCATAATATGAATGATGCCGTTTTTTCCCTAATAAATCCCATGATCTTTTTTCCCATTTTTTTTCCCAGGAGAAGCTTTTTTTTAAAAAAATGCAGTCAGCAGTCTTTTGTAGTCTGTGTATTCCCATCTCTGGGAACCTGCGATGTTAGGTCGTCCCTTCCCCCTCTGGCACTAATTAGCACTCCACTGTCCACAGCAATCCAAATCCCATGTACAGCTGCCTCCCAGCTGGACTGACAGGAACCAGCTGACGTCTACATCTAGGACCCACGTGTGGACTGTTAGCCATAAGCCATAACAAACAAGGAAAATGCATTATACAGAAGCGATGTGCATCCCTGCACTAGTCTTAGTACAGATCCTTCAGATGTGAGGACTTTTTATTTGATCTATACACGTATTACTAAACTACATTTACTATATTTGCTCATTCTGTAGTTTTAAATTGGAGGTAGATATACGGATGATCTAAGATTCAGTTACATCAAGAATATAATGCTAACATTATAAGATGTCACATATGCAGATTTATAGTGTATTGGTTTCATGTACAGGTTCGTGCCTAATGTTCCTGGCAGTGGAAGCTGACTCTACTGCCATTGCAAGGAGTTTTCTCAATATGTGGTTCCTGATATTTGCAAATTCGGTCCTTCCACTTACGGCTCATGTACATGAATGTATTTTTTTTTCATGTCCATTCCGTTTTTTTGCATTCATTTCAATGGGTCCTCAAAAAAAAAAGGAAGTTACTCCGCGTGCATTCCGTTTCCGTATGTCCGTTCCGCAAAAGGGTAGAACATGTCCTATTATTGTCTGCATTACAGACAAGGATAGGACTGTCCTATTAGGGGCCAGCTGTTCTGTTCCGCAAAATACAGAATGCACACGGACGTCAATCATATTTTTTTGCGGATCCGTCTTTTGCAGCTGCGGTTTTTTAAGCGGAGGTTTTGTCTCCGGTCTGCGAAACGGAACAAACTGGTTCTGGCAGCAAAATCAATGTAAGTCAATGATGCCGGATCCATTTTTTTCGGATCTGAAAAAACTGGATCTGTCACTCATTGGCTTACAAAGATTTTCGCGCCCAATGCGGTTTGTTCCATTTTGATGTAACACAACCGCATCCTAACAGAATTGATTCATCTGGATGTATTAACATCAAGTTGAACAGTTTTGGTCCAGTTTTTGGATCCTCGGATCTTAAAACCAGAAACCAAAACGCAAGTGTGAAACAGGCATAAGCTTTCGTGAGACCATGGCTGTAAAGATGGCTAGCTTGTCCATTAGATTCCACCTTTTATTTTTCAGCGCTCCTTTGAAAAATTAGAGTTGGAATCTGATTGGTCGCCATGGACAGCAAAGCCAGTTTTCCTTCACACCAGTTTCATAAATCTCCCCATGTGTACACAAACCTAATTTAGGCAGGCTTGTCCCTAGAGTCAGCTGAACGAGAGAGAATATGGAATAAACATGAGCAGTCCATATAGACCCAGAGATCTTGGCTTTTAAGCCATATTTGTACACAAAGTATATTGTATAATGCCCCTTTCACACGAGCGGGAGACTCGCTTGTCTCCCGCAACGCATTAACAGGGGTGGACTCGGCACTGACAGGGATCGCAGAGTATTATATGAGATCCCAGTCAGTGCCGGAGTCCAGCCCTGTAGATGCGTTGCGGGAGACATGCAAGTCTCCCGCTCGTATGAAAGGGGCATAAGTTTTCTTCAGCTTATCTATATGTGGACAGAGATATTACTGGGAGATATTTCCAACTGCAGCAAACTACTGAATACAAGAGTAAGCTCCAAAATGGAAAAATATACTAGCAAAAGTGTGGACAATACAATGAGTTATTTGTGCAAGTGTTGGTGAAGGCCACCTATCTGTCTAGGGTTTACAACATAAACACTTAAGTTAGGCTACTGTCACATCAGCGTTTTTTTCAGTTGCACGAACATATCTCTTTCATCAATCCCAGTGCAGCTCACAATCTAAATTCCTTATCTCAAGTAAGTCAGGGCCTAATAACCTATAAGTAAGTTTTTGGTACCCCAAGGAAATACATGCAAACATGGGGAGAACATATAAATTCCACGCATGTGTTATTCAGATTTGAACCCAAGACACCAGAGCTTCAAGGCATGAGTGCTGACCACTGAGCCCTCACGTTCCTGGAAAGAAACAGATTGGCCGGTTTGATTATTTTTATATGCTCTTCAATGACTGTGCATGAACCTACCAGCATAGGGTGGATGTTAATCAGTATCAATAAGCAAACATCTTCAAAGGGACATTAAGACAATCATTTTGGGATGAACTAGTTTAAGTAAGGAGCCAAAAGCAACAGGTTGTAAAACATATATTCTTGGGCTGGGAGACAGCAGACCCTTTTATGGTAGACTTATACAGCAAAACACATCAAAAGTCCACATAGTAAACATTAAAATGGTATTGGATGGATTGTAATATCTGATCAGTGAGGGTCTGACACCCCACTCCCTTGCTGATTAGCTGTTTCGGGGTAGCTCTGGTGTCAGAAGTTGGTGCTGGAACTACACAGCTATGTCCATTGTGTAGCTGACAGAACTGCTCCCATTGAAGTGAATGGAAGCAATGTTGCAGTAACCAGCTGTGTCCACTACACAATGGACGGAGATGTGTAGTTCCAGTGCCAATTTTGGACAACTGAGCTACTGCTCAACAGCTGATCAGCGGGATGCAGGCTATCCTGAGCCTAGGCCTTCAATACAAAAATTCCAGAAAACTCCTTTAAAGTCTTATGCACGTGGAAATATTAATGTTGTGTTATAGATCCGCATCATGGTGCCCATAGAATAAATTCTATGGGCCTATACTGTACCATTAACTGCCTCCGACTTCATACGTGGTTTAAACTGTGCTTTGTTGAGAAAAAGTACTTTTAATACATATGCAAATGAGTGGTTAAGTGCACCAAGGGTGGGCCCAAGCAGATTTGTGCATTCTTGCTCCCCCTGCTTCCTACTCAAGACCCTCCCTCTCTTTTTTGATTGACAGGGCCAGGTTCCTGCATAGGGCCAGGGCCAGGTCTACAGGTCCAGACAGAGCCCTAGCGCAGGCAATGCCATGTGCCTGGACCCTAAATATGATGACTAAAATTAATATTAAGACTCCCCAAGTATAGCTCAAAACCCAACCCTAAACACTGGCCGATTGTCATTTTGAGATGGTAACTTGTATGCAAGGTTCTGCTCATATTTGCCAATATCCTCAAATGTTTTTAGATTAGTTGGAAATTTCAACTGCAAGATTTCTAAAGTCTTTGCTTGTATTACTATTGCAGCTGACCTCTGCATTTTTTCACAATCCCTCCCACTGCTATGAACAACCAGCTTTTGTACACATCCAGCCATACTGGAGCAGTATACTGAAAGATCCCTCAGTACATACAGAGATCCAGAGATAGCATTGGGCATCGCCACCTGCAAACCTTCTCAATCATCTCTGTGGCTGACTCCATATTCCCACATCTACTGTAGAGATATTTGTAGAAATACTAAAGAATGGTATAATAGTCCAAACTAACAGAGATAGAGAAGACCCATCTGAAAACAATGATGATGATGATGATGATGATGATGAAGAAATTTGTGCTGCTGCCTGCTTTAGATACTGAATGTTCTATATGCCCATTGATTTATGCGGGCAACATGTAAGGGTTGCTGAGCAGAGCCACAGGTCCAGCTGTTGTGGCCATAATACAGATGCTAAAATGTGCCTCTACTATGACAATCTGAAAGCATATACTTAAAAGGACACTCCAGGAAATTTTTTTAGATTTTCCTCCATTTGTAATGGACATCGCTTAAATGGAAGTGCAGGTAATGTTCTTGTGGAGAACTTCCTACCCATAGTATCAGCATCCTCAGTCCCGTTCCTCAATGGTACCACCTGACCAGTGACCACTCTGTGACTCTCTGAATAATGCAGTGTTGTCAGTGTGGACCGAAAGTCAGTCTCTTTATGCATTTCTATGAGACCCTCAATGTGAATGTTACAGGAGTACATAGAGAGCCAGACTTCCAGTCTACCCTGAAGTGGTGCGGCCACCACTGAGGAACAAAGCTGAAGATGATACCATCAGCAGGAACATTACCTGCATTGCTGTTTACCCAATACCTGCTACAAACGGGGAAAAAGATAAAATTTTCCCAGAGTGTCCCAACCTGGAAATCTCAGAAGAAGTTTAATTCTAGATATCTTGGTGGTTACCCAGCTTTCCCACAAAGTAACCTGACAGAAGAGAACAACAAGGGGGCTCTTATTTACTGCCGTACTGTATGGAGGTACGCTCTTGGTGATATACTAATTTATTACTGCCTATAGTAGGTTTTTTCTTGTTCTGTTGCTCAAAATGGACATCTTTATTTCTAATAACCTCAGGGTCTCAGGAATCTGCAACTTTCCTATGCATTTATTAGGCACGCCTGATTTCCAGGGACAGCTAGTTTTCCCACCAGAATTGGCATTACTTCCTCTCCCAGAACTGATATTTCTAAAGGTCCAAAAATAACAATATTAGCAGGAGCAGGTCCCTTTAAGTTTTATTTTCTCTTGAGAGTTGCTATATGTAATGTGTATATATATATATATAATATAAATGTAAATTAAGAAGTGCAGTCATTTATTGTTGGTGTGAGAAAAAACCTCATTGCACACACGATATCCATTGTCCACTGATTTGTTTTCTTACGGACTGAAAATCAAATACAGCTGTGTGCATGATCAGTGATCAGCCAGATCTATAGGCCGTATCATCTGTCAGTAGTAGAAAAAAAAACTAGATCCAGCCTCTTGTCTTAGAGCAACCATATGCATTGCTATTTGGTGCTGCATATAGGAACTTTTCCTAATAGCGGTATCAGGGCATGTCATTCTGTCCTTTGATCAGGGCTGAAGAGATAGGTAGGTAGCAGGTCCAAGTTACATAGGGGCTTCAGAGTGCGTGACCTAAAGCAACTGCAAAGTAACAAGCACCAGAAACAGCAACTGAAGCCATCAGTATGAAACTTGCATGACCGTGACAGTCAAGTGAAATTTTCATTAACTTTGTTTCGATGACTACTTTACTGATAGCTCAGTGTGACTCCAAAAAAAAAAAAGTTGGATAAAAGTAGGGGCATACTTACCAACATTGTAGTTGCTGAATTCAGGACAAGCCCCACCCCAGATCCCAAACCCACATCCCAAACCCAACCGGGAATTCCACTTATGGATGGGTTTTACATATACCCCAACTATTTTTGGCCTGAAACAGCCTGAGTTTGCTGGGACTGTCTCTGAAAATTAGGAAAATTCCCTGCAAATTCAGGACTGTTAACAACTATGGTAGCAGCGAACTTCATCCAAACAGTGCAGGTAGTCTTGCACCCTTGGTCTGGAGGCCCTGTATATTTATGATCAATTTTGTTTTCATGACATCCTAGTATCTGTTATTTTACACCCGCGCACCTACAGGGGTGCTCCTAGCCTTTCTGCTGCCTGAGGCGAAAACCGAAAACCGCCCCCCCCCGCACCCCACCCTTACCCAAATGCAAATTTCATAACCTAACCCATTTGCCACAATGAAAGTGCTCATTGCCCAAGGCCCTTCCACTGCCCCCCTCTTGCCCCTACCTGGTGCTGCCTGAGGCAATCGCCTCACCTGGCCTCATTGGTGGTGCACCCCTATATACCTAGATAAAAACAGGTTGACAGCTATCCTTCAAAGCAGGGAGTGCAGAGTTGGCTACTGTACTCAGCCCTGGTGCCTCAGAAGGACCAAAGTAGATACCAGTTTTATAAATGGCACAAGTCACAGATATTACACAAGGGCCTAGGAGCTTCAAGTTACATCTCTGTCTGAGACTTGTAGACACTCACTTTATATTTTTGTCACACTAACATTGTGACAACAGAGGGTGTTGCCTTCAGACATGCATCATCTTTGAAGCAAAGAATGTCACCTCAGTTGAAACCTTGAGGTGATTATTATAGATATGAAGTCCATCTCTGCACCTTACCTCCTCCAACTTGGGATGGAGATTGCCGTTTTACTCACACAGTACTGTCCCTATGGACGATATGCTCTCACAAAAGCAGAGATGTCGGAGGTGACCCAAAGAGACAGCATGGAAATGTGAGACGTTCTTCAGGTTATTATAGTGTGAAGCATTTTGGACAAAGTCCAAGGAAAACCACTTTAACTTAGGACTACCATCAAGTCAGTAGTAACCAAAGTAGGACATCATTGTAGTAAGACTACTACTACTACTACTACATGGTAACTGGCTGCAAAAGTGAAGCTTCATTTTAAAGGCGTTGTCCAGTTTATACAAAGTTATTTCAGCTTGCCAACCCTCATGTAACGGTTTAATGGCTGGAAACGCTTCATTCCACTTTTTGAAGTGTGTTGGGGGAGTCCACAGGTTTAATCAGTGGATGCATCGCTGCAGTCTTCAAGTGAGAAGGATGCAGGTTTTGGCTGTACCCAATAGCTGGGTGTTCCTGAAAAAAACATGCCTGTAGGTATGTTGTTAAGTAGTAATAGGTTACTACCAGATGTAAGAGAGTACAACACTAGCATATATAAGACTGCCTATATACCTCACAGCACCAGGAATTAATACTATGACGTGCTATACCATGGACACATTTATGTCTTCTGTAATAACATGTGTAACAATGATGTAATGCAGACTACTACCAAGACATTATCAGTTACAACATGGCCCAACTGCAGAACAGTAATGATAAGATCATTACCATTCATAAATTAAGTTGTGCTTATATGATTTATAGTGCTCCGACTATTGTGGAAGTATAACTCCTAGCATGTTATACTTAGTTCACAGGAGCAAAAGCCAAGGCATGAGATGATTCAGTGGGGTTTCCTTGTTCTCGAGTAGATCCTGAAGTTTCATCAGCATTATATGTGTCTGTAAGTGTATGGGTGGACGTACACAGTAACGTGATCCATGGTCATGAGCTAAGTGTACACATACGGAACTTTTACAATGATTGGAACAATTTTTGCGCAAGAAATGTTGGGAAAGAAAAACAAAATGAAACATTTTTGCACATAGTGGAAGCTTCTTTTTCAGATGTTCAGATAACTTACAGGAGAACATCAACCATAACTTATAACCACAGTGTGAGGTTGACAGAAGTGCAGTTTGAAGGACAGCCTTATACAGTTTTCCATATTTTTTCAACTTTTTGTCATTTTTGGATTTTCAAGCAAGACCAAAGCCTGGCTTTCTGCAGGCAACGATAGCATATGGGGTTAAGTGAGTACAGTCCCTAGCAGTGTGTGGGCAGAGCTATGATATACAAGGAGACCCTGCTGACGTTTAACCCTTCCTATAACAATCACGCTTACAATTACTATTACTCCTCATTATTCCATTTCTCCTTATAACATTCTCATTCTTGTCAGAAGAGTTGACACTCCAAGTTTTAAACAAAAAAAAAAGTCCTGCAGGAGTAATCAATATCAGTTTTACCAATTTTACCTACATGAGAAAAAAATACTGACCTGAAATCAGCGGGGTGACCTCTTGTACAGCAGAGCATAGAAGAATCAGTAGGAGCCACATCTTGAGACTGCAGGTTGGTGGCTTTATCATTGGAGGCTTCTGGGCAGCATGCTAGTGTAGTGGTCCAGGAGGTAGGAGAGGACTCCAGTATACGGTGTGCAGATACAATGTGTGAATGTGTGTACCTATGTGTCTGTGCTGGAATGTTTACTGCCCTTTGTGATCTTCTATGTCTACATGTGCTCTTTGTTAGGGCGATGTTTGTAGTGGACAATGGGAGGGCTCATTTCTTGCTAGGTCCCTGTCTCCTGGAGCCATACATCTAAGTATCTGCTCTGTCCTCTGGTGACACAATGTATCCAACATCCAGGAGATTCTCCAACTCTTTTGTCTCTTGTCATCTGTTTCTTGTCTAGGGCTCTCAAGTTCACAGACCCTCCTCCTGCACCCCAATCTCCCCTCCTCTTGCACTGCCTCTTATCCCTTGTCCTTCCCACACTCTCTGTGCTTTCCTTGTCTTTCATCTGTCCCTCTCGCCCGCCCCCTTAGACAGTCTTTGTGTGATTACTACCAATTTTTTTTATACCATGTATTAAATCTTTATTTGTTATCATAAATGCATATACCTCCAACTCATGAATATGAATATCAAATTACTAGCTGATCTTCCTATTTTCTCACTTTTTGGAAAGGTCGGTACACCCACAGAACCTGACAGATGCAGCAGTCTTGCACTGTGCTGCCATCTGGTGACGGCATCGGAAAAAATCTGTGGACTCTGTTGCTTTAAAACTACATTTAGACCCTAATCTACACCATTGAAAGCTACCCCGTGCTCAGTGCATTCCCATTCTAATCTAACTGAACATAAACTTACACTGATTTCTACAGGACATTCACACCACATTATAGTACTGCACAAATGCAACATGCGAATCTCAAAAAATCCAGCAGTGTTGGGTTTTTTGTGATTTGTGTATCGCGATTGCAGCAAATATGCGAGTTAGGCAGCAACCCATTCATTTTTTATGGGATTACCGCTACACTGTGATGCCCCTGCGATCCATGGATGCGACAGTGCAGTGTGACCAGTGTCGCCATGTAGCCGTACCCTGAAGACAGACTAAAACATGCTGTCCTAATAAATTAATCTCAGCTTGCAGTGTATTGTTTAATTGCACAGTACTCGGCTGCAAGGCGACCGTGTTGCAACTGCGGCATGGGCGCACTGTGTGGCCATACCCTTACAGTCTGATTGGTTAACCATTTGTTCCTACAGCATTTATGATTTTAGATTAATGGCGTAGCTATATGACATACAGAATATGTACAGTAGTTAGATAGATAGATAGATAGATAGATAGATAGATAGATAGATAGATAGATATAGTAGTCCCTCAAGTTACAATATTAATTGGTTCCAGGACGACCATTGTATATTGAAACCATTGTAAGTTGATTAATTGGTTCAAAAGCCTCAAAATGTCATCCAAGATAAAAGAAAAGGAAGATTTAAGAAAAATAAGCAGATAACTAAGAGATAAAACAAGTCCTTACATATAACAGTCAGGAATAGCTGATAACTAGCAACTAATAAAGATATTTTACCAGAGAAGTGGCCTTGATTGGTTGGATCTGAGTCTGAGACATTGTATGTTGAGTCTGGTTTCAGACTCAGAGAAGACCATTGTATGTTGAAAATATTGTATCCTGAGGCCATTGTATCATAGGGATCTGAGATATATATATATATATATATATATATATATATATATATATATTTATCACACATGGCATTTGTTGCAGACATTTCTGAGAAATCAATTTGATTAATCTGTTTCAATGGCAAATGAATGGGACAGTCAACAAAATGTTGTCACCTATGGATATACACTTTAGTCCCCATCTCGTTAATCCTGTTGCAGCAGTAATGTCAATTACTATAAGTGATTCACAGATCATTTATAACAGTATTTTAGTACCAGTTATTAAAATGAGTCCGGGTTATTCTACTTGGAATATAAGAAATGCCGGTGCAGACTATTGGGTCACAGTCGTGATTTGTAAATTCCTTCTTCCCTTAGAGCGCTCGCTCTTTGTCTATTTAGGATTACTATCTCTCCAGGGAGTCAAGTGGTACATGCACTGTTACCAGGGTTTCTGCATGGCTGGGTAGGATCATTGAGATTTCTGTGCAGACATAGTTTTCCTTGGAGACAGTGGTATGTGAAACTAGGAGTGCCACAAAAAGTTTGCTTTTTGTGAAATTAAACATAGTAGCCCTGAGTGTATGTCCATCAAGCCACTTAGCAGCTTTCCCCAGATAAGTACCGGTATATAATGTGGTTATTACACAGAATAGACATAAATGTCTCTAAATATCTGAATCCATGAAGAGTTGTTTTTTTTTCTTATAATTAAAGGAATTTTCTCATCTCAAACATCGGTGATATACTGCTAAGATATGCCACCAATGTCGGATAGGTGCGGGTCCCACCTCTGGGACATGGATCTGTCTCCAGAATGGGCCCCTGAAAGTGAGCGGGGGTGCATCATGCACTTCTATGAGAGTTCAGAAAATAGTCAAGCCGCGCTCTCTATTCACTTCTATGGCACTTTCAAAAATAGTTAAGTGAGCGCTGCACTCTCCTTCTCACTTTTGAGGGACTTGTACTGGAGATAAGTGCGGGTCTCCGAGGTGGGACCTGCATCTATCTGATATTGGTGGCATATCCTAGCGATATGCCACAAATGTCTGAGATGAAGCAACCAAACATCCAAAAATAAATTGCATCTGCTGGGAGTGGTAGGTCCTCTCCTAGTGCAGTGGCCCGGTTAGGCGTAATGCCAACCTGGGCAGATGAAGGTTTCATGCTGAGGAAAGACCTGAGGTAGCCGTCCATCTCTCTCTCAGAAGGCTGGTTTTCTGGCTAAATACTGGTGGCCCAGGGTCCTTGGCTCAGTCATCCAGCTGGCTTCCTGTTTAACAAGCTGCTAACACAGGGTCTGGGGTTCAACATCCCATACCTCCCAACCGCCTCAGATCCAGCGGGACAGTCCTGGATTGCAGTGGCTGTCCCGCTGTCCCGCTATGGGGGAGGTATGTCCCGGTTTCTGGAAGCTGTCTCTGCATCCTTAGGACACAGAGACAGTTGCCTGTATTATGATAAAGCAGAGAGCTGGCATTGGCTCACTGCTTCATCCATCATCCCTCCTGTCCCCCCTGCTGGATCTCTGCACATTTGGTCTGTGGGGGGAGGGGAGGGTTTGGTTGCGGGGCTGGCCGGCAGTTAGCCTTGGCTCTGCCCCTCCACAGACTAGAGCAGCCGATGTCTTGCTGCTAGGAAGAAGGTAAGTATGTGGTGTTTATTTTTTCTTAACTTTCTGTGAGTGGCACAATGTGGGCATATTACTGGGGTCACAATATAAAATTGGGGGGCACAATGTGGGCATATTATGGGGGCACAATGTGGGCATTTTACTGGGGGGCACAATGTGGGCATATTACTTGGGGGGCACAGCTGGGCATACTACAGGGGGGCACAGCTGGGCATATTACAGGGGACACAGCTTTGCATATTACTGGGGGCACAATGTGGGCATATTACTGGGGTCACAGCTAGGCATATTACTGGGCGCACAGCTGGGCATATTACTGGGGGCATATGACAGGGCATATTATTGGGGGCACAGCTGGGCATATTAATGAGGTCACATAACTGAGGAATAATTACTATGTGGGGCAGTAAGGGGACTGGATGGGATTAGGTGTATAGTTATGTTTTGGGCGGAGTTGGAGGCTGAAAAAATTTTCAGTGGTGCGCTTCACGTGCTGCACAATGTGTTCCTCTTTGTTCATTTACAAAGTTGGGAGATATGACATCCACAGCTCAGCGTCTTCTTCTGGTCACTCATGCAGTCTAGCAGCTTCTTTTGCTAAGCACTGGTTCTGCAAATGACTAAGTGCTAGAAATGAGCGAATCTACTGTATTTGCCGATTCGTTGATTCATATCAAATCTTGGAAATTTTCAGCTGCGAAGCGAATCCGAAAATTTGGAGATTCGCTCCGTTAAGATTCAAAAATTTTCCTAAGGCTTTCTACGCATTCGCTACGTATTTGTCCGATAAATTGTACGCTAATGCTACGTATAAGTTATGCTATATGCTGTTGCGTACCAATTCAATTACTTAGCAAACTTTTACTGTTAGTTCGTTATTCGTGCGCAAAAGCCCGGGAAGAAAACGGTCACCTGACCTAATGGGCAGGGCTTGTTCTGATTGGCTCAGGCTCGGTAAGCCAATGATGCATCACTTCTGCTGCGACTGCTGAGATGAGCAGAAGCACTGTGTGTGAAGTTCCTAAAGACTGAGACCTGTGTTGTTGAAATTGGGGTGTAATTGTTCAGGGAATCCATTATTACACATCAGGAATACTGCAGGGCAAGTGCAGGGCCAGTGAAGGGCTAGTAATTAATCAGGCAGGGAGAGAGAGACAGGGAGAGAGACAGGGAGAGAGACAGGGACAATGACAAAGACCAGCTGCAGGGCCACAGAGTCAAGTGAAAAATGGCTGGAATGGATAAGGAAAAGGGGTCCAGTTCCAGCCAAACCTCAATACTGTCCCACCGGGCTAACCCACCAAGGTGCAAAATTGTAGTGGAGGAGAAAGTGGATGAGGTAATGGAGTGGATGGCACGCTCATATCAGTCTCTGCCGGATGATCTGCTGTCATCTGCTGCTACAGTATCATGTAGCCAGGGGTCAGACTCAGAGCGTTCCTCCTGCTCCACCATTCCTCTCCAGCAAAGCCCATCATTATCGTACGCAATTTGTACGCTCATGTTCAAAGAAGTTGCTTACCTTTTAAAACTGAACGTTCGTTATTAGTGCGCGAATGTTCGCAAAACGCCACATAATAACGTATGATTTGTACACAGATTCGCCAAATAGATTCGTAGAATATAAGAATCTTATGAAAAGTTCAACGAATGTTCGGCGAATAAAATTTTGAATGATTCGCTCATCTCTAAGTGCTCTCACTGCTCTCCTTATATAAAGTTTCTAGTTGAAGTAGAACCTTCTAGTGGGAGGGATACAGTGGAGAAGCACAGCCTAAACAGAAACATTGTTACAATTTCTGTCTATTATAGACTTGTAAAGAGCTTCAATGCAATTCAATGGGAATGAATAAGGAATGTAGTGGATGGAGCTTATTACTGTAGCACTACTTCCATCGAAGTGATTGAGCAGCCCTGCAGTAACCAGCTCCACAGCTCCATTCATTACACACGAGGGACAGCATTTTTAGCAATATATTGTGCAGCACTGTGGTATGTAGTATTTTACACTATGGTATTGCTGAATCCCCCCCCTCCCCACACTCACACACTTTTGTTGCCCCGCCTCTTGTCATTTAGACCCTCCTACAACATGGGGCCACTTTTAGGTATTTTTTTCCAGGGCAACTCTAGGTTACCAATCCACCCTGCCCATCATCTATTTATACCCAGGACTGTCTTTACGGTAAGAGCAGTGGGACTATGGAACTCTCTGGAACCTGAGGAGATGGTGAATTCTCTAAAAGAGTTCAAGAGGGGCCTGGATGTATTTATGGAGTGTAATAATGTTACAGGTTATAGTTACTAGAGATCCAGAGAAGGGTCTTTGATCCAGGGGGTTATTCTGATTGCCTGACTTGACATTTGGAAGTATTTTTTTCCCTAAGATAAAGAAAATTAGCTTCTACCTTATTAGCATGGAGGGGCAAACACCTCAACACCACCCTAACAGCTGTTTGTGTCACTTTTATAAGATGGTGAGATGATTCTCTTTCTCTGGAAGACACCTCAATGCACTCTATACACATGGACACAGGTTACCCCCCCCCCCTCCAAAAAAAAAGAAGGAAGCTTCTTTGAAACAAAATACTGTCTTTTTCAGGATGGATTAGGAGGAAAATAAGGAAAAAAATGTTTTCATCAGACCTCAAATCAGCAACTCATTCTTCATCAGACCCCCAAATCAGAACCACATTCTTCATTAGATCTCAGATCAGACCTCCATCCGCTTCAGATCAGACCCCCATTAGCCTGAGATCAGACCCCCATCAGCCTCAGAACAGACCAACATCAGCTTCAAATCAGGCCCCCATCAGCCTCAAATCAGCCCCCCATCAGCCTCACATTGGACCCCATCAGATCAGACCTTCATCAGCTTCAGATCAGACCCCAATCAGCCTCAAATCAGATCCCCATCAGCCTCAGATTGGACCCCCATCAGCCTCAGATTGGACTCCCCATCATCCTCAGATCAGGCCCCTATCAGCCTCAGAATGGACCCCCATTAGCCTCAGATCAGAACCCCATCAGCTTCAGATCAGATCTCCATTAGCCTCAAATCAGCCCCCCATCAGCCTCACATTGGACCCCATCAGATCAGACCTTCATCAGCTTCAGATCAGACCCCAATCAGCCTCAAATCAGATGCCCATCAGCCTCAGATTGGACCCCCATCAGCCTCAGATCGGACCCCCATCATCCTCAGATCAGGCCCCCATCAGCCTCAGAATGGACCCCCATTAGCCTCAGATCAAACCCCCATCAACCTCAGATCAGATCTCCATTAGCCTCAAATCAGACCCCATCAGCCTCAGATCAGGCCCCCATCAGCCTCAGAATGGACCCCCATTAGCCTCAGATCAGACCCCCATCAACCTCAGATCAGACCTCCATTGGACACCAGCCTCAAATCATCCAGGTAAAATCAGTCAGATCAGATCATAATGGAAATGGTCATTAGCATTTTGGACTATAAGATGCACTGCTATTTTTCCCTTTCTTTGGGGGGAACAAAAAGTGTGTCTTATAGTCCAAAAAATATGGTAAGTATTGGTAAGCCCATCAATATATAAGTCCTGGAAAACTCCTTTAAAAGGTTTGTCTACTCCTTTACAAATGATGGCCTGTCCTCAGGATAGCCCATCACTATTTGATAGGTGGGGGTGCACAACATAACCCCTTAGGCTTAAAGGGGTTGTCCGAGTTATGAAAAAAAAATACATAGTACTGTAAATCTGATGGGCAGCAATATATAACTAAGTTAAGCAAGTTTTTTTTTTTATATATTTTTATTGAAATCAGGAAACAAAATCATGTACATGTCAGGTAGTACATTTCGTTACATCAGATGTATGAAAACTTGCAGTTATGCAGAATACAATTTCCTGATGCTTTTTTCTTTTATTTCCCCTTCCCCTAGACCATTTCTTCACCCTAGGCCCATAACCTTTATTTAATCTTTTCACTTAACCCTAACCCAACTAAACCCCTTAACCTGCTCCATATCAACCATTCATCAAGTCACCTTTATCTTCATCAGGATGTGTTTTTCTCCTAAATGTTCAATTTACCTAATTTATTACTTAACTGGGCTTCCAAATACCATTTGGTGTCGATGAAAGGAGATATCAATTCTCTTATGTCCATATCTGACATTACATCTTCAATAAACTTCCTCCATTTTTTAATAAACTTGCCTATTGTTTTTTCTTTGTTTGTTTCCGTGTCAAGTCTTTCCATATAACATAGATGTTTCATTGTGCCCAGGATTTCTTCCCATGTAGGGATCACTGTCTCTAACCAATGTCTTAATATGCATTTTTTAACTGACATCAATGAAAGGTGTACTCCCCACTCAGTGACATGGAAGACAGAATCTCCTTCTTGATTTTTTGGGATGTATTGAAACACACACTGTAATTATGTAGGGTGATATCAAAACATTCCACATCTTTTGTACATATTGGATTGTTTGTGTCCAAATTGGGTGTATCAGTGGACAGTCCCACAAGCAGTGCAGTAGGCCAGCTTTCTGTAATGAACATTTGGTACATTGTCTAATGTAATGTGCCGGGGCATCTCTATAAGACAGATCAAAAGCATATGTTGCTTTATGTAAGATTCTCAACTGGGTCTCTCGCCACTGCTCGTTCAGAGTTGCCCTCCTGACACACTCCATTCCCTCTCTTAATTTCTTTGCAAGATCGTCCTCTGCCAGCTCCCTTTCCCAATGTTTAAAAACTCCCTTTACCAGTCCTGCTGTTTGTATATTGTGTATTCTACGATACAAATCTGATAAGGGCAATATCGTATTATCAAGTCCCAAGAGGGCGTTAAACCATGTTAACCTATCAGGCTCTCCCATCTTTTCTGATTGTGCCTTACAGTATGCTCGCAATTGGTAATATGGGAGATAATGAGATGTTGGCAGTTGATATTTTTGTCTGAGTTCGTCCCACGGTAGGATTGATTGCCCAGTATCATCCACCATGTCCTGCAGCCTGCATATCCCCACCTGTCTCCATTTATTGTACATTTTATTTGACCTGCCTTGAGGGAAAGCAGGCAGAGACCACAGTGGCATTTTCGGAGATAAGTAAATTGGAAGCTGATATAGTTTCCTCAGTGCCTTCCAGGACATTATTGTGTCTCTCAAGAGAATAGATTTAGTATGTAGTAAAGCTGATAATTCCCATGGATGCGCTAGCTCACTTTCCAGGTGAGTGGCCAAGAAACCAGAAGTCCCACAAATCCAATCCCTTATTACATGGCGAAACAAAGCAGCCAGATTATAGTGTCTGATATTGGTCAATTGTAGTCCTCCTTCCCATTTAAGCATAGTTAATTTACTATATGCTATTTGCGGTCTCTTTGTCTTCCAAAGGAAGGTAGTGAACGCGGATTGCAATCTCATAATATCTCCATGCTTGAGAAGCAATGGTATGGTTTGTAGCGGGTACAATAATCTCGAAAAACTGACTATTTTAATGATTTGTGCCCTACCACTCAGGGACAAGGGCAAATCTTTCCAGCTCTCCAGTTCCTTTATTATTCTTTGTATTAAAGGGTGGTAATTCATATGTAAATTGATGAAGGGGTTCTTCCTATTTTTATGCCTAAATAGGTTATGTGATCTGTTGCCACTTCCACTGCAAACTGATTTGGATGAGTCATGACATTGGTATGTAGAAATAGCAGTTGGCTTTACGTTCGTTTATCTTATAACCCGTTACCGAACCATAATAATGCAGGGTGTCTAAAATCTTAGTGAGATGTTGTTTTGGAGATCTTATATAAAGAAGGAGGTCATCAGCAAAACATGTTAATCTTATCTCTTTCTGTCCTACCCTAATACCCTCGAAAATTGTGGATTGTAAAAACAGTTGTGCTAGAGGTTCTAGGGCTAAGTTGAATAAAAGGGGAGACAAAGGACAGCCCTGCCTCGTTCCTCTTTAAGGTGTATATCGCCAGATAGAAAACCAGGTAAATATACCCTCGCTTGTGGATTTTTATATGTAATATTAAGGTAGTGTCTAAAGGGTCCCTTCAAACCTACTCTGTCTAGTACTTCACCAAGCCAATCCCAATTCACATTATCAAAAGCCTTTTCAGCGTCTATGGCCAGCAATGCTGATTGATGGTCTTTTCCTATCCTCTTCAGTCCATCCTGGGCTGCTGATACCTCCTGATGTTTGTGACAGCAGAACGGCCTTTCACAAAACCCACTTGGTGGTCTCCTATTAGAGCTGGTAAGTACAGAGGAAGTCTATTCACTAAGATCTTGGATAGTAGTTTTATGTCTTGGTTAATTAATGAAATCGGGCGGTAGGCGTCAGGTTGGGTCAGGTCTTTTCCTTGTTTTGGAAGGACCTTTATATACGCCATTTCCACTGAGGGCAAAATACTACCTCCCTTTAGCATGTTGTTATATAATGTTGTCAATGGTTTTACCATCTCCCCGCCCTATTGCTTTATAAAATTTAGCCGGATACCCATCAGGACCTGGGGGCTTTTCCGTTTGCTAAGGATTAATTGTTTTAGTCAGTTCTTCCTCCGTTATATCCGCATTTATATAAGAAAGGGATTCCTCCGACAAACAGGGTAGCTTCACTTTATGTAATAGATCATTTGCACGCTCGCTATCATATGAATCCGTCACATAAAGCTTAGTACTCTCTAAATAACTGGACTATTGTTTGTGGGTGATTTTGTAGGGTCCCGTGGCATTTTTGAGAGGATGTAAATGTACATGGTGATAAGGTTTCACTAATCTCGCCAGCAATTTTCCAGCCTTATTCCCATATTTAAAGAAATGTGGCTCTCTTACGATCAACGAACCACCTTTCTTTGCCTTCAAGATAATAGTCAAAATTATGTTTGGCTGTTACCCAGCGGATTTTATTTGAATCTGTGGGGTTATTTATATATGATGTGTAGGCCTCACGTACCACTGAGACTGCCTCATCATATTTTTTTTTAATATCTTTTTTTTTTTTACCACAATATATGCTATTATACGTCCCCTCAATACTGCTTTCGCAGCCTCCCAGAATAATTCTGGGTTCTCCTTATGGATTTCATTATCTTTCGAATATTCCCACCACCATCCCTTCAGCTTATCAATAAAATCCTGATCAGATGCTATATGCCCTGGGAATCTCCAGATGTAATCTGGTCCTCTCGGTATGTTGTCTCTCACTTCCATCAGTAAGGGGGAGTGGTCTGAAATCACTAAGTCTGAAATACTGACTCTTGATATCTTAAGTAGCAAATCTGGGGAAACTAAGATATAATCTATCCGAGACCAAGATAGTTGTGAGTGCGAGAAATGTGAATATTCTTTTTCAATCGGGTGATGGTTCCTCCATACATCCACTAATTGCGTACTAGACAGAAAAGGGGTTAATGTTTGTTGTCCTACGGGATTTACTTTGCTCCTAGGCCCATTAGAACGTCTATCTTCCATTTCGTTATGAACCCTATTGAAATCTCCAGCTACTATGAGATGGTGACCTCTCTCCTGGAGTACCTCAGTTTCTAAACTATTATAGAACCCTTGTTAAGATTGGTTTGGAGAATATATGTTATATAGAGTGAGGGGTCCCGTTGGCGTGTTTCAGGGGCGGATTGGACCTTACAGGGAAATTTCCTGGTGGGCTGATGCCTCACTGTTGGGGCGGTATAATGTGTCATAATATGGTATTGCTGGCCCTGCCTTCCATCAATTTGGATCTGACACATCCCTGGCATGTTTAGATCGAGCCTCATCAGCCTACCTTCTGTATCCACGTTGAGAGTTGTGACCTCACATTGCAGTCTTTTATGTATAAGGAGTATCACTCCTGCCTTCCTTCCCTTTGAAGAGGAGCCCAATACCTGTCCCACCCATTGCTTCTTGAGTCTCCAGAAGTCTTGTTCCTCCAGATGCGTCTCCTGCAGGAGCGCCACATCCGCCCCGAGTTTCTTAAGATGTCTTAGGATCATAAGACGTTTATGTTGTGAGCGTAGACCCTTAACATTCCAGGTAACTATCTTCATGTCAAACCTACTACATGGTACTCCGCAGGAGACACAGCTGGATGGAAACAACCCACATCTCTCCCCGTTTGCTGACTTAACAGCGCCAATATGGAGCAAAAACAATAATTCCAACACAAGTCCCACCCCCCCTTTTCCCCCAACCCCTACATACTTCCAACGACAACAGTTTAAACATTTTTGACCTCCCTTTTTTTGCACTTTCTCCAACTGGTTCGTTGCCAGTAACCAGCCAAAGAAACATATACATATACTCTTATGCTTTTCTCACACTCCATCTTCCCAGCCCTCTTATCGTTGTATTCTCCCTTACTACACGCTCCAAATTGCCGACTCAGCTATTTTATCTCTCTTATCCTCCTCCTCTCCAACCGTGGGTATCTATGGTTTTGCATATATTGACCCCCTTTCCGTTGCAAGCCTAAATTTAAAAGAAAGACACTTATAATACTTCAGTGTATGATAACAATCTCACGTGTCCCCAAGAAAAGCTCTAGTAAGCTCAGTCCCATTCTGTTCTGCGGTCCTGAGAGTCGCACACAACTGCTCGACGTAAAGAAAATCTTGGAGAACCTCTTCTCATGGCTTCTGATCCTCAATGTCCTCTTCTCAGGGGACTTCCTCTATGTGGTGATCTTGTTTGAAAAGAGGGAAGGTCCCCATCTACATCCAAAGTCTCCATCGCCTCCTTTGGTGAGAGAAATGTTTCTGTGCAGCCGTCCATTTTAAACACTCGCAGTGTGGCAGGGTAGATTAATGCAAATTTTGTTTTTTTTCCTGACTAGCAGGGAGCAAACAGCAGAGAAGGCTCTTCTGCTTTTTGCGACTTCCGCAGAATAATCGCTGATAAGAGTACTTTATATCCC